>JAHQZX020004428.1:0-146582 GCA_019804575.2 Pseudotulostoma volvatum
CCATCACTGATGATTATTATTTCCGTTATGCTTGATTGCACCATGAAAATCATGTATTTAAGGTGAGAGATATCTCTTGCTAGAGTTAGAAATCAGACTTCATCAACATAATATCAGGTACCCTACCTTCCACTACGATAAGATCTTATAAATACATGATTTCGTAGGGGTATTTATACCCGTAAATTGGTACAAATGAATCCTCTCCAATCCTATTAGCGTGCTTTTGGACCTCTAAGCGCGTATCTCATTTGGCGCTTGGGATGAATAAGATTTTAGGGGTAGGATGGTTATCACGCCAACTTCTTTCAAGTTGATAAATATAAATACTAGAAGTGACTCGAGTTAGGAAATCCTTGTTAAAGATTAGGATCATATTGACTCAGTCAGGTTCTATTGCCTTTTTTTCATGTAATGGCATGCTTTAAGTGGAAATCGTGTTCTTGATGTCAATATTTTTTTGTCAAATGCGACCGTACTAGCCGTAGTAGTGGAAGTACGTACGGTGCATGAAGGCCTGCTCAATGATCCTAATATACCCCTTCGAGCCGGAGAGAAGAAGAGCTTTCGCAACTTCAATTATTGTGAAACACTGGGCTGGAGTAGTGTCTGCAGTGAACTTCGTACGCCCTGACCAGAATTCAAACTCGTGGAGGATTGACATACCAAGTAACTTATAAAAGCTGGAATACCACCAAGTTGGCCACAATAGATACTGCGGTACCGGGTGCAGCGTTTGAATACGCTCATCGAGCACATAACGACAGGAAAAAGCCCCGTGGGCGAGCGCGATATTCCCCTCCCACGGACTTACGAAGAAGCTGTCAATGATCCTACATACGCAGCCAAATGGAAGGAGGCTATCAAGCTTGAAATCAGCTCTCTAATCAAATTCGGTACTGGCGTTTTGTTCAACGTCCTAAGAATAATAATGTGTCAGTTGTAAATGGGTATTCTTGGTAAAATATGATACCGATGGTCAAGTTGAACGACTCAAAGCTAGGCTAGTTGCACGAGGGTATTCTCAGCGCAAAGTATTAAAGTTCGAAGATGCCTTTTCCCCTGTGATCCGATTTGAAAGTCTTCGAATTCTCTTTGCCCTTGCAGCTTCTTATGGGTTAACAGCTCATCTTCCCGATACAACAAACGCATATATCAGATCAAAAATAGATAAGGAGATCTTCATGGAAATCCCAGGTGTGACATCGGCTAAAACTCGCCAAGTTTTGCAAACTTCTGCAATCCTTGTACGGACCCGAACAGTCTGCTCACTTACCGCAACTAGAAGGTTTTAAAGTTTCTGAGTTCAAGAAATTTTCAGCAAAGCTCCGCCGACTCCGGTGTATTCATCAATGACCGAAGCATTATTATCGCAACATACATAGATGATGTACCTGTGTTTGGGAAAAGCCCCAGTAATAACATTATCAGCATAAAGGAATCCTACAGAGTTTTCACCCCATGAAAGACTCGGGACGAGTGAATAAGATCTTATGGATTCGAGCTGCTGGGTTAAAGGATGCTTTCACTCGTCTAAATCAAGAGGCTAATGTACGTTATATTCCGAATGAATTTGTGTTAACCCGCGCGCACCACCCTATCATATAATTACTCAGTACTGCACCGAAGAGCCTAGGTTTCTCTTTTGCGGTCGAGCGGTTATTCCGTATGCAGAATTGCAAGCCGAAAGAGCTACTACCGATTGGGAGCTGTCCAGACAAGCTACGATAAGCTGGTCTCAGACCCCAAGTCGGCAAGGCAGTAAGTAGTAGTAGTAGTACTAGTAGTAGTCATCATATAGGGACAGGACGAACAATCCTTTCTTTCCCCAGGCCAACTTTACTCATCCCGTCGACCTCCGTTTCAATCGTGCCCTGTCCCTCTTGCCGGCGGGTCGATGCTACCTCCATATAAAATCACGGATGCGGCATTGTCCGCTGAAGGAGGCGCCTATCACCTATATCAAAACTTTCGTCGAGCGCTTTGAGTAATGAGCATACTGGTCCCTCCTTATTTTCCTGACTGCAGAGTAAACATGACAACCAGTCCTTCCTTTATTTTTGGTCGACTCTTCTCACCCTGTCAATCTTGGTTCTCATTCCGTTGTTCTTTTACCTCAATTGCCTTTGTGCTACGAGGAGACGTCGAAACTACATGCAGTACGCCAATGCGCTTACGAAATTTGAATTGCCTGTCTCTGCATAAGCAAAACCGGTGATGATATTAGTATTGTCCGCTGAATATTCATTCTCTCGATTAGCTCCCTGTTACATTCGCCCTTCTTTAAAGTCGAAGCATAGACCTGCCACGGTTAACTCAACCTGGTGGCAGCCTTCTCAAGAACCATGGTATCTTCTGGTTACTGCCATGACCAACAAATACCGCGACGTGTGAATTCCTCAATGCCTCTTTACCGTTAAAAGGGGTATGCATGCGCCTCTACTCCTATGGGAACGCCCGATTATGATATGGGCCGAAAGGGTATTATCCTCCATACCACAGACTCGACTCTTCAATTTCCGAAGTCTGGAGGATCTTCATATTGAATCCTTAGATGGACCTCCTCAGAAGAGCTAGAATTCCCTAAGTTGCCATCAGAAACTACCCATTGTATGACTGCCTTTTCCGAGGAAGCCATGAAATCATTGCCTTTCCTAGCAGGCGTCGAATATCGCATCGACCATGTCGAAGAAGCAGAGCCGCCATTAGGGACTATCTATCCTCTAAATCGGCGACAACCAGACGAGCCCACCACTTATATCCAGGGAAACCTAGCGAATGGCCGAATTACTAAAAGCGGCAGTCATGCTAGAACACCTAATCTTTTCGTACCAAAAAAATTAAAAAATAGCTTTATACGGCTTTGTGTTGATTACCAAGGCTTCAACAAGATTACTACTGGTAACCTCCCCCATTGATTAGTGAAGTAATGGACCGGTTGGACGGCGCTCGGCACTTTACAAAACTTGACTTTATAAGTTGGGAGTTGTGACGCTTGCTATTGAATTCGAATTCGCAAGTCTAATCGATGGAAGACAGCCGTTATAACACAGTATCTTCCACTACCCCCATTTAGTGTAGATATATAGTTCTTCTAGTCATAGTTCTGGCATTCATCAAGCATCTATCTTCATCTTCTAAGGTCTTCCTCTTACAACGGGTATCACGTCCTATCGATTTTCCAGGGCCACCATCTAAATTCTAACATCTCATTGCTATTCCAATGATGTCATCACTTTATGATGTCGGCCTTTCCATCGCTTGCTCGATGACTTCTCCATCGCCTGCGACGGTTTATTAGTCGTCTGGGAACTCCAGATTTGCATTAGGATCACCGTGTAGCCATTCTTTATCACTCCTCTGAAGCAAATCGGTGGTTCCGAACCTCTTATTCCTTCCTTCTGTCTGCTTATTAGCGGACAATTCTCCAGGCTTTCACAGCGGACTTTAATACCGGTAACTGACCCTATCCATACCAACCTCCCAGCTAATAACATTTGGAGATGCATGATAATATAGAGTATAAAATAATCATATAAGAATTTGCAGTATCCACCAGAAAAGATATTTCAACTGAGAAGATGCCGCCAATGCCATAACGTAGATATTGGGAATTAGACCTTGGTGTCTTCTACATTTTAACAATCTAATTATATATATCAAACATAGATACGGCCCCTCGGAATTTCGACGGCAGCATGGGTGTCAGTTTTCGTCCATTGAAACTTAGGAAACGCGTCTTCAAGAATAGCAAATAGTGAACCCTGTGGACCGCAGGCTTGTTACCCGCATACTGAAGCCCAATGCAAGGTAAATTACCTAGTGTTGTGATTATGATTCGCATTAGATTTACTAATTAAAAGGGTATTTCAGGAGCTGGCCACGTAAGTTACTATACTCCCCTGGCAGAACAAGGCGCGGGGGGCAAGGTGCCATTGCCAATGCAGGGAAAAGCCAGAAGCAGGCGATAGATGAAGCAATATCATTGGTATAGGCATTTATAAAAGTAAGCCTGGGGTCCTCAAGGATCCTATCATAATAATTTGAAAAGTTAGTGAGATTTTGCGCTAGGCCTGATAGCGCTAGTCTCGAATAGGTATAGCGGGAGGCGGAAACATGAGTTTCCTAGTCGCCTTGAAGTCACATGATTGAAACTATACCTTTTCGGGTACCCTCTCGCTCTCGTTCGTCTTCCCTCAATATTAGATACCAAAAATCACCTTTTGGTCTAGGGAATAAAAAATAAATTAAAAGTCATAAAGTAATAAAACTATACTACTGCAGGCTTGCATGCTGCATGCATGTATGCAGTCTCTCAGTCCTGTTGTAAATCCATCACGCTAATGGTTATGGTTATCCTCCCCTTGGACAGGCCCTACATTCTAAATATAAGCAGGGCGAGACTCTCCGAGATTGAAAAAGGGCTTCCACATGAGATTCAGCATGTACAGATATGATGTATATTATGTTCAAGTTTGTATATATAACTACGCCGCTGCGTGATATGATGACCGGGCGGATATGGGGCTCCGAAGATCCCTTTCATCAAATATGGATTTTGTATAAACTGCAACAGCCTCCTCCTGCTTTGGATTCGGCATCATGTATGAAGATAACGTGGTGACGTGTGCTTCTCTGGCTTGGTGGCATGCAGGCAGGGCTGTCATACATCCATGTATCTTGATAATAGCTTATAGGCAGGCATACTATAGTATGTTAGTTGACATGATTCTGCCGCCAAACACCGCCATTATTTCGGGTTAGTGGGCATGCGGGCCGTGATACATTCTGTAGATACTTTAATCGTGTACCATTCTGTTTCCTTTTTCCTTTTGCTCTCTTCTATGATATACATCGGTTATTATTTATCATAGTATTCTATGATAGTATATAGTAGCGCCGGACCGGGGCAATCAATTCTTTTGCACGCTGTTTAGGCTTGGGCTTCACATCAGATGGGAAATTGGAGGAGCCACTGCTCGAGCCGAGGTTTCCATCGAGAAGCGCTGTAAGCATTCTCTGCATGCATGCTTCATGTCTGGCCGCATGTCTGTCTAATCACGGTCCCGGTGACAGTCCCGCCGTCATGACAGTGCATGGAATGGAATGGAATGATAGTCAGTGCCTTCAAGTACAAGTACTATGATATGATATACACCGATATAGTTATAACTTACGATCCACTAACCACTCGTAGTTAGTGGCTAGTATCGTCGGTAGTCGGAGACGATTGATACGGTAAGATTACCGGACGCGCATGTTACGCGTAGGTGCGGGGAAGAGCGCGTCTCGGCTGCATGACATCCGGTGAAGCGGATGCATGACGGACTTCTAGTGCCGGATTGGTTTCCTGTCATGCTTTATCATATGCTAAATAATATCATTCATAAAAAGCTACTACTATCCGAGTATATATTTTATTAGGACAGAAGGAGGTGTGGTGCCGTGACGACTCCTTTGGGATCGGTACTGTACAGTAAGTATATCTTGTCCTTCTGACTTAGACTATTATGGTGGCCGGACATGTTCCATATCTATGCTGACTGATTGAATTATTCAGGTTGCTGCGCCCGCCGGCTCCTCTCCTTACAACCCGATTTTAAAACACTGCTGTGAGATCGAGGAGAGATCCCACCGAGTCTTGTTCTATCCCAAATCTCATGGCGAACTCAGTCATATATATGTTGAGTGCCTTTGGTGCTATGCCCAGGGAGAAGTGCGATTATCCCCCCAAGGTTTACGAGACAATGTTCCAGCTGCATTAGCCCGTGTCAGTAGCAGAACCATTTTCCGCTTGCTTCAACAGCTGTATGAGGAAGACTGAGGGGGTCAGACGGTGTTTCGTAGTCCCTCGATTGAATATGTATAGCTGTCCCGGGTATGTTATTTGGATTGATACCAAAAGCATTCGGTGTGATTCAATTCGCAATGATACTTTGGGTATAAAACATGACAATATGCGATCTTTCTTCAACAGCCTCCTCGATCTTGGATTTCTACGCTATAAAATCTGGTTGTAAAGATAATAGTCGTCGAGCACAGCAACCTGCGGTAAGATAATAAGAAATATTAGTAATAGAAATGTTGGGACAAAGGAGAAATAAAAAATTAACTCTCTGAGTCGCATCTTACAGGTAAAGACACGCATGCCTTGCACCCTTTTGTCTTTTTTCGCAAGATATGCAAGTTTGTTTTGGCAACGTGCTTTTCTATGATGGCAATTATCACAGCTGCGTTTCACGATACAACACCATGCACCTTTCTTTCCCTGTAAGACTGCCTTTGATACATTGCCGACATTCAACTATGTCTTGGTAGGCACTACATCGCTTCTTAGAGCATTCAAGTATCGTCCCTCCGCTTGGCTAAAGGCTCTTTTCCTCTAGAGTCTTCTGGATTTTGAATTAGGCATCTACTATTGGGATCTGCCGGGTATAGGACGTTTCTTGCACATGTCTAGTACCATTATCCATACGTGTATGTGTACCAGCCATTTCGGAGAAGAGGCTGTTGACCACCCTCCCCTTTATCCATCAAAGAGGCTCGAAGAGCGTTATCGGCATAGACGGAGTAGCTTATCGAGTTATCGAAGAAGAACACGAACTGGTAGTCGGGATAACGAGGGGCAGCAATGAGAAGCGCTTGTGTTTTGAGCTGCTTTAAGAGCTTCTAGTGGTCTCGGTAACCGGGCATCTTCTTGACTATTTGACTATACTCAAATAATTTAACGGCCCTCGACAGGGTGCCAATTTGTTTACGCTACTCCGTAGGAAGAGATAACAAATTTAACCTACAGCTATGGCAAGAGAAACTCGGAGACTATAATTCCTTTTCCTTTTCCTTTGCCTTTGGGGTGAAGGGATGCGCCATTCTTAGGAATCCATCCCATGTTGCCGACCGTCCGTTGGTGGTTCGCGGAGGATATCCCCCCATCATGCGTAATGAAATAATTGGCCGACGGTCCGGCCCTCCCACTCTGCCACCATTTTGGGCTTTCCTTTCCTTTCATTGAGCTATTGTATTAAGCTTGACTAGGTACAGTAGCATGTCGTGTATAAAGTTCAGAAATCGCTCCCAGTCGTCGTCCATAACATCCTTGCACCTCATGGCCATCACTAAACACGCCCTTCTTTACATCCTTCCAATTGTACCCTAGTTTATTCAGCCATGCGCGTGCTGTCCTTGATCTTATGACGGCGCCTCGGTGACTAGGTCCATCATGATGCGTGGGGATACTTTGCATAGCCTTTTGAGGAGTAGAAGACCCGGACCCGGACATATTGGCTTACGAACTCGCGGATTCTATAGGAATTTAAAACCATATATATATTATAAGAGAGTATGTTGGCCAACTGAGTCTTAACAAATCACATTAATACTGGTATGATACTCAACATACCTTCATCCCGGGGGTTTGCAAGGTCTCAGAACAGTGCCTCGTCATCTAGCAAGCTTTACGTCCTCCCGCCTTAGTGCCTTGCTTCTTTGATATCTGGCGTTCCTAGTCTTAGCTGTCTGCTAAGAGAATATCTGACCTACCAGGCACCGGTGGTCGAAATCCGTTTCTGGAAACTAGAACAGAGCCACATGTACTTTTTATCTGCTCTGTTTTGCGAAATAGCTTTTCTAAGCCTTCCCACATGAGGCGTCTTTCCTTTTCACGAGCGACATGTCGGGCTGCCAACGGGGTTGTAGTATGAACAGCGATATTGAGATCTTGTTGCCTTTTAAATAGGTCCATGATAAACGAGGTGTTCGAAGAAGCCCGATAAAGTTCCCGCTGAGCAACACGCCAGCGCTCCAAAATTGATGCTGAACCGAAGCCATCCGGCCCGTTTCGATTTTTCTCCGGCTCCACCCCTCCATCCTATAGCTGTTGATATAGATTGGTCTACACACCCTAAATGCGCTGGGGCTGAGGTGTTCTCGGCCGTGCTAGAGGCAGAAGTAGAGTCATCTTCCAATTCAACTATAGCTACTACTGCTACTAGCCTCATCAAAGCCAGAGATTTTGAGGCTAGATCTTGATCCTCAAGTTGAATTTCTTAACTATTGTTGGGACCAGTATCCACATTTGTCACGTCAGATTCGTTTTGAGGAATCTCCACTGGCACGCTCGCTAATCAATAATAATGCTATCATGTATATCTTATATACCACGACTATCACCTGAATCGAAAATTTGCAATTGATCTCTCACTTTAAGCAGATTTCGGCCGGGGGCCTTCAATCTACTTGTTTTCTCTGGAGTGAATAGACGTAATCCTTGCCAGGGGCTATAGTAGTCATTGTTGGTTTATTCGAATAGAACTAAGAAAAAACGGGGCAATGAACTACAAGTATACTGTGTAGTATCGAAAGGCCAAGTCATATCATACGTAGAATTACTTTAGGGGGATACTAGTCTGTATGCTTACAGAATTTTAACCAATTTAGGCCGCTCTCTGTACGGAAATCAAGGCCTCTTATTGATCAATGGCTCTTATTGCAAAATCACTATGTTCTCTGATGACCGTTACGGCCACAATGTCACGCCGTGAAGGCTGGGTCTAGCCAAGCCGGCTCCTATCATAGTTATTAGTAGATCCCGTTTTCAAGTCTAGGAAGTGGGTTAAAAGAATCCAACAGAGTTTGGTGTCTCCCAGACACTACACTCCTAGCACCCAAGTTGGATTCCCGCATTTAGGAATGAATTTAGTGGCTATCATACATGGGTTAAAAGCACATCGTCACTGCTGATGAATCGAAAGGAGCCGAGGGCAGCAAGAAGCTTGAGGAGCAGTAACTAAACAGAAAGCACCGTTAGCAGCTGGGGCATATATGCATGGTTGGAGGCCTAGGGCTGTTCCTACGATAGGTACGTACAGCTAGAATCCTCTGGTTCCCTAAAGCTTTCCGTAATAACTTCTCGGTAGTTGTAGCTTTTTGTAGATCGCATTTTGTTGCCTGTATGAGCCAGTCGGATCAAAGCCTTAATGAATATAGTTGAATTTTGCTTCACTTTGCTCCACAAATCATGACATAGAATATTATAGAATAGGGGCACTATCTTGATTGAAGCAGAAAGAGTTCTTTAAGGTTTCAAGTACGTGTTTTCGCGTCGCGACCCTTAGTGGTAATGAAATCATTGTTACGGAATACGTGTATTGACCGTACCAAATTTACAATACGGGTTAGTAAGCATACAGAATCAATTGAGCCAAATTTCGGTGATTTTGAAATTCCACCATTCATTGGACACAAATTTCTTTTCGCAACAAGGAATGGTTGGCTAGGCTAGAATATAAAGATATACCGGTTATTATTATCATGCCCCCTTTATCTTCCCAGACTTTTGATCAAAAATTGTAATTAGTTAATAAGAATATGCTCCTTTTTAAAAACCGTTAGCTCTCGGACAAGGTGGAGCCCCGATGAAGCAGGAACGAGGATTGGTCGAGATGCGCGCCTTATCAAGATATTATTATTACTCCAAAAGGGAATAAGGGCGGCGGAATCGATAGACGCGTTACCGTTCCTTGGGGAGCTGGGCTGATGCCCACCCTTGATGGTTCTTGAGTGTTCTGAGTTCTATTATATTAGATTAGATCTGACGATGCCATGGTCATATCATATATCATCCAAATCCAACCAAGGACCCGGGAATCTTCCTGAAGAAGTTGTCATGATCAACCAAGGTTAGGGTCTCTGGTCAGACTCGGTTCGGTTTCGGGAGTCAGACGGAGCTAGACCCAAACTGGATAGGCCTCCCATCCTTCATCTGAACCTTGAAGGAATCCAAAGTATTTTTATCTTGCGATTCTGGGATGGATCCCCCTGCATCTCCCTCTTTTTTCTCTCTTGTTTCCCCTCCCCAGCCATCCTTCATCGTCAAACGCGTTTCCCCCGTTTCGCTTATCCCAGCCATGCTGATCTACCGGCTATGTACTAACTGACCAGTTGACAAAAGTGGGCCGAGGAATTCGACTAGTATGATAATAATACTCTTCTGTAGCATTATTCGAGTCCTACATATAATAAAAATAAGGATCACCCTACAGATGTATAGTACATCAATCTATGTATCTACCGCCTGAGCTTTTCTGACGTGTCACGCCTGAGTCTCACGTCAAGTCTCAAGTCTCAAGTCTCAGACTTCAACTCCAACCATTTTCAACGGGGCTACAGCACAACCAATTCCAATTCCACCACCTCCTTTCTCGGGATTGCACTCTCTCATCTTCAGTCCTTATATTCCTTTTCTTCTCTTCTCTTATTCTTCGTTATCTACCCCGCCTGTTTTTCCCGTTTTCTTTTCCTTGACTTTTCTGTGATCGTTCTCCCAGCCACCGGCCCCGATCATATATATTCACTGCCCAGGTTGAATAGTGAATCAAGAACAGAAAAAAGAAGAAAAGGAAAAGAAAAAAGAGAGAACCCGGTGTGACTCAGACTACTTTCACTCAGAGGGTCCATAATGAACTCCATCATCGATCGGGATCCTCTGCGGGAATAAAAAAGACAACACAGGTGGACCCTCCCATCAGAATCATGGAATGTCATGCACCAATTCCGGCGCCAGAAGCATTGACGAGTGAGTGATCTTTGATCTTGTCATGCGGTCAATATAATCAGGACGATTCCGCAAAGCGTGACCACCCTTTTCTCTGTGCGCTTTCGCAGGCCATCCCAACGATTCCTCCTCCCCTCTACCTTTCATTCTTTCCTTCCTCCTTCACCCATCATGGCCCACCGACCCTCGGGCCTGTCCCGGACCCTGCCCAAAAATTTCACCTTCCCTTTGTCTTTGGAGGGCAGAGAACCTAAGACACCTGAGCATCATTCAATAAAACTGCGGATGCCTTCTGCACCTCGACCAGCCAGCTGCCGTGCATTCCGGCCCCGTGTGAACACGCAGACCAGTCTGCTCCCAACCCCCAATGAACTCAATATTTTCAGCTTCACATCGGCCGATGTCCCCTTGCCGTCGATCGAGTTCCCTCCGGGATCAGACATGCTCAAATCATCCTACCCGCTCGAGGAGCCGGTCCTCCTTGATCACTTGCAGGTGCCCCTCGCCCGGAGAATGATGTTCAAAACCCCGCCAGCTCAGATTGGAACCAACCCATTGAGTTTTCCGGGTGCAGGTCGTTGGGTAGCGGGGGATCGCCTGAATGTCGGGCTCACACTGGAACGTCCGGGTTCGGCCTGCTCGGACTCCTCCGCCTCCTCGATTGATACGATCAACACTTTGACGACCCAGCCCTCCCTTGGGGGCAGTTGCACCAGCCCGGAGAGCGATATCCACGATCCCTTCAGCTTCCATGCTGGCAACTTGCGCAAACGGGCTTTGGAATTGTCCCCCTCTCGACCAGAGAAGGTGACAGAGTCGTCGCCTCATTGGCCCCGGACATTTCCATGGACCGTTGAGATGGACAACCACCTATGGAATACGTACCAGATATATCTGCAAGACCCAACTATTACGCCTTTCAAGATGGTACCTGGGCGCTTACCACCCCTGGGCATCTCTCATCAAGTTGCTCGCGAAGCCAAGCGCACCTGGGTTCGCGCGAAAACCAAGCCCAATCGGTCCTCCTCGCATCCGATCTCTTCTGCATCGTGCCTTCCTGATGCCGCGACGGTGATGACTAGCGACAGAATGACCTTGGAGAGCCGCAGCGTGACCCCAACCCCGACGATTACGATTGACCCAGCCGCGAAGCCAAATTGGCCCCGCTCGGAAGCAGCTACAAGGCGAAGACTCAAGTTCCTCTGCAAGCGGAAGTTCTCGATTGCCCCCCATTATCAGCGATTGTTGCAATCCCGCACTCCTTCACCCTTCCTAGGTACTCCTCCGCGGCCGCTCTCGTCACGGAGATTCTCCCGGCAGGAGGCCCCATCCCGTGACCAAACCGCTTTCGCAACCCGAGATTTGGGTGTTTCCCTTGTCTCCAGTACCCTACCGGACGCACTCCCGCAACTCGCCGCAGCCGATCATCCATATCCCCCAGGAATGACAAATAATTGTGGAAGAAATGTCGCGATATCGCCAATGCGCCGAGACTATGACCCCCATGCCACGCCGATGCCCAGCAGCATCCACGTCGATCCAATTCCCCGTCTGGGTTCTCCCTTCAAGTACAACACCTGGGGTCCCGATAATTCGCGCCGTCCAGTCCGTTCGGCTACGCCGGTGAATCGACACGACACGATGCATGTAACAGGTTCACGACTGCGATCTCCTGTGCGACGAGACGCCCCTTCCAGCGCGTATAAGCGCCGTGCCGCTCAGCCGTCGCTGGAGTTGAGCCCTAATGCGGCTGGTGTTCCACGGAGCCTGCAGGATATCTGCCGAGGGAAGCTCAAAGATGGTCAGCGTCGGGTGCGGATTCGGAATAGGGGGAATACTACCGGAGCGTTCAATTCCAGGGAGCAGCTGGAGCAACTGTTCTCCCCACCGCCACAGGTATCTGCCCCGAGCTCCAATGATCCGGCTCGGTCCCAATTTCTTGATGTCCGAAATTCATTGCAGTCGGATGGTGGAAGCATCAGGCGCTTGGGATCACCATTCAAGCTCAATATGACGCCTCTCACGACCCCCCTATCCCGATACCCGCGTCATGCGCCTTCGCTGTCAGACCCCTTCATCAACGGCTCCCTCTATGCGAACCCTTCATTAGATTGTTTGTTTCCCCGGACCCGAGAGCAAAGTGGCTCAGCTGTTCCACCTCATGATCCAACCGAGGCGGGTATCTCAGACGCCGAACGGATCCGAAGGCAAATACTGAACTTACCGTTCACGCGGCGGTAACCGGGCCCACTAAACCTCTTAAGGATCCGATCACCTGTTCAGTTTCCACCTGACACGGGCCCGCAATTGTTTCTGGCAAATCTACCTAAACTCCCTAACATGAATGATTTAAAGACTTTGAACGATTTGGATGATGGGGGTTGGTCATATGTGGTACGAAGATGAAAATTTATGACGACAATGACATCACGATTTGGTTTCTGGATTTATTCCTTTGGCGCCATGAACCAGTGTTGACCACGGTCAAAAGTTATCTAAGTAAATCCCCGTAGCATCTTTCAATCGACATCTGAGAGACATACCATTGGTCTTCATTTACTCTCGAAACTAGTACCCGGCACAATCCCATTTTTGATAGGTCTCGATAGCGCAGATATGTGGCACAGTGATGTTAATTTACTCTGTCAATTCCTAATATCTCTGATGATCGCAAGGGTTATGAAGCTGATGATTTACATGACTTGTTGCAAGTTACTATCTGTTTCTTCTCCGTGCGGTGCAGGCACAGGCGTACTTAAAAACCCCCGAAAGAAAAAAAAATAAAATAAAAATGAAAAGAGAAAAACAATCCAAAACGGGCCGCCTTCATGCACTCAACCTAAATAAGCCGGTCACATCAATCGTATATTGGGCCGCCAATACCTTTTTTTTCCTTGTGAACCAACCTCTCCTTTTTACTATATGAGAGTATGGCTGTATCAGTCGACTCTTTTCCCTCATTTTCGCCGGCTGTGCCTTTTTTTTTTCCTTTTTGCAATTCACCCGATGACACTCAAAAAGCTTTCTTGTTTCCTTTTATTTATTGTGCTATTGTTGGCGAGAAGAAGTGAAGTCAAATGATTACACATTTCCCTATAGCATTTTATGCACTCTCTACTCTTGGTGTCTCCTTGTTATCTATCTCCTCCCTTCTTTGACGTTGGCCACATCATGTCTTGATGTCCTTGTCCATGTTGGTTTGATGAATGATCACGACCTATGACCATATGATCGGACACAGATTCGATTCGATTCGATGTATTGACTGGAATGACCTCCATAGAACGATTGATGATGGCATTGATCTTTTTTTTTTTTTCCCCCTTCCATGATGATTTATCCGGTCTCTCTCAGTCTTTACAGCGGAGGAGTCCTGTCTATCTTTTCCGTCATATTTTTTTTTTTTTTTTTGCTATCTTTGACCTGATAATCATTTTCCTTTCTTGTCCCCTCCCCCCATATGTCCCATAGTGGTGGTGTGACGGTGAATTTGGAGCCATGGTCTGTTTGGTTCTACTTTTTTTTTTTTTAGATTCGATGCAGTGCAATGGATATTATTACTTGCTTTCCCTCATCTAGTTGTATACTCCGTACATACATACTAGATAGCACACCCATCTCTTCTCATGTATATGTACTATGTATAGTAGTCTGCTAGCTATTATTGTGGCCCTCGGGGCGCGCGGTGCGTGCGGCTGCTCCGGTTAGAGTACCCTATATGATTAGGCCTATATAGGTACATCGTACATTTATTATTATGAATCCTAGGGAAGGTTACTACATATTTAGGTAATCATGTGGCATGCGGTTGTATGTGAATACCCAATGCAACATTAATGCCCGGTAATAATTATTAGGCAGTCAATGTACAGTAAGTGCTATTATGGTATTGTACTATAGGGATGTATATCTTTCTCCCGAAGTAGGGAAGGAGGCGGGGTCCACTCGCTCATGATATGATAGGAAGTTATCATATATACATACATACGTGCAAAATTCACAAGAACCTATTTACAACAAATGATGGAGGAGTGAGGAGGAAAAAAAAAGAGAGCGAAGTTAAAAAAACCTCCCTCGATCATGCCAAAACTAAAATGAAGAAAAAAAAAAAAAAACGTGAAACAACTTGAAGGCAAGAGAACCTAATTGCTATTGTTGAAAGGGATGGTGAGGGTGCCGGAGAGAGAGAAAGAAAGAGAAGATAGGATGCTCGTTCATTTCCTTTCCCCGCTCTTCCTGCTATTATTATGATGCTTTCTTGAAAGCTGCACTTCCAATTTGCGGATCTGCAGCGCAAGACTTCTCTTCTCAGCATTAGCGACGAGCCATGCCTCCATCTTCTCACGGACATATCTCATCGAGTTGAGAACTGGGAGTGGCGTCTTGGGATTTGAGGTCGTTGAAGTTGCCTGACCAGCGTTATTTCCGTTAGGAGTACCGCCCTGGCCCTCCATCTGAACCCAGCGATCCGCACATGGATTGAGTAGGAGATCGAAGACGTCATTCCAGACCTCGCGGTCCCAGTACCGCTTCAGGGGCTCCCGGATTCGATACTGCTTTCTCTTGTTACCCGCGCTGAGGCTGCCGCCGGAAATTGTCATGTTGTTCTCTGCGCAGGATACAGGCACCGACTCGATATATTTGCCGAAAAGCATCACATGGACGATGCCTGCAAGGCCATAGAGGTCAATTTGATAAGTCCATGGCCGCATTTCGCGCATTTCATTGCATTCATGCTTGCCAGTGTCCCAGTCAGCAATAAACTGGACTGATGGCGGGAAGGCGTACATGTCGATACCGCGCCCAAAATCGATCAAGGCTAGCCCCTTGTCGCGCCAACCGTAGAGGCCGCGGGGAGAATAGTGGGTGCCATGGGACTCAGCTAGAGCTTCTTCATCATCTTCAAAGTCGATAAGCGATGCTTTGACAGGAGAGTTAACAGAGTCCCCCCGACTATCAAAACGTACGAGGCAGTTGTCGGGTTTAATGTCACCATGCAGGATGCCGCATGCATGAAGGGCTTGCACTGTCCTGAAGAGCTCCACAGCGAAGAACATGGTCAGAGCCTCATCCATTCCCGTTTCGCTATTACCACTGTTCGTCAGCGTGTCCATGCGGACGGCGTTGATGAGATCTAGCAAGGTGCCTTGGCCACGGTAGTCTTCTACTAGAAACGCTTCATCCTCAAATAGGTGGAGTTCATGAACCCTGACAACACTCTCAGCAGCACGGGACAGCAGGGGCGAACCTTTCAGGCGCTCGTGCGCGGTTCGAATCATATAGAATTCCCAGGCGTTGGGGCTTTCGGTTTCAACCTTCATTGCTTCGGAGGCTTGGCGGTACGTGTTGCATTGTGGTCTGAAACGGCAGTTAGAGGGAAATGAGCGTTTGTTGTTTTCGTTGACAACGGTTTCGTCTGTGCCAGGGGAAGAGTATGTTTCGTCATTATCACCGCTTTCAACGAGGTAGACAGGAGCAAAAGCACCCGCACCTAACTCTCGTTTGATTGTGTAACTTCTATCGCCACTCGGAAAGTTGAAAATAGGAGCAGCGAATGATGCCCGACCACCGCTTTTCGACGGCTTTTTATGGGTTTTCACATATTTCTGCATTTCTCCTGCATGGTCACCTCTCACGCCTGAGTAGTCATAATATCCGGCATAAAGCGGCAGGGGAGGATCAATGGATTTTAGAATAGCTCTTCGGATGCCACGGTCCATCGGGTTGCATTGAGGGTCTTTGATGATGCATTTCTTGTGAAACGTGTTTCTGGATGAACAGGTTTTCTTGGGGCTTGGGCGTTGTCCTTTACCTGGACTTGGAGAAGTATCCTTGCTGGTGCGAGACGAATGCAGTACGCCTTGTGGCGGCGTGAAGGATCGGTCAGGACTAGAAAGCAGTAGATCTTCAACTGGCGGTAGCCCTGGGGGGGTTTGGCTATCGGTTTGCTTGGGGTTGCAGGGCGTCTTGAGATCGGAAATTTTACGGCTGGCAGCTGTTGTTGAAACGAGAGAGGATTCTGTCTTTTCGGTGATCGGAGTCATAAAAGGTAGGCGATTCTGAGCCATCATGGTTGCATCACGATAGGGGCCTGAAGGAGGGTCATAGTCGTCGGGCATCTGGGGGATGAATCTCTCCTTCTTGGGTTGGGGGACTGAACTAGAATCGATGTCATTTCCGCATCGGCCTCCGGAGCCGTTTGTTTGGTGTTGAGTGTTCATAGTTTCATGGCAAGACTCCCCAGTGTTGACCAGGTATGTTGAAGCAATATGGGGAACGTGTTTGCTAGCGGAAAAAGCAGTCCATTCACCCACCCCGGTACTCTCAACCTGTGTTTGATTATTATAGTCCTCTTCATCACCATATTCATATACCTTCCCTAGCATGCTAGTTTCATCTTCCCCAAGCTCGCTCGTGGATGCGGAAATGCGGCCGGTGCCTGTACTCTCTCCCGCACTTGTATAGCCATCATCATCACAGTCACTTTCACATATACTCTCTCCATTGTCTTTATGGGAAATCTCCGATTTTAGGGGCTGGTTGAATATGCTATAGATCTCATCTGTCGCCGCACGAGTGTGGAATGTCATGGTTGGCTCCGAAGAATTCTTCCTCCTGATTCTGGGCCCGGTTGGAGAGTCCAGATTCGCCCTGACTACACGATCGTTTAGTTGATACATGTGGTAGCATATCGCTTATATTGCAAATGAGAAGGAGCTATTCTGACTTACTCGTCTGTGTTTCGCCCTTAATCTCCAAGACCTTGATTTTTTTAGCTTTGATACTAGCTTTGTTATCCTGATTCTCGTCTTGGCTAGGTATAATTTCCGTTTGGTGTGAATATCCTCCATCAAGTGTAAGTTTCTTGTCTATCTCGGCTGCCAGGTTTTTGTCTGTGTCTTGGCCCTTGCCATTCTCACTGCATGGGTGTGAATTCACAGATAATTTTTTCAGAGGCCTCTTTTGTGCGCTCCAGTCCTTTTCCATCCAACCACGGCTGATGGCCCTGAGCTCCTCGAAACTCATCTCGCAACTGGGATCGTCATAATTTGGGTATACTGCTTGGAGGTTGACAAAAACGCGTTCCCTCCGGCCTGTACGCCGGTTTACTGCATCTCTTACATGGCGCTCAGGAGATTTTTTCTGAATTCTTGAATTATCTCGTGAATTTTCAGATGACTTATTACAACGAGTAGCGAAAACGAGTGCCATGCCAGCAATTAGTCCTACAATCGTAAATATATGGAGTTTAGAGGCTAGGAAGAAAACCAAAACAAGTCTTACCTCATCCCGAAATACTGACATCTTTTGAATCACCACGGGTTTCTTGTCAGCCTTCAAAGTCTCTCCCGCCCAAGGTCTAGGCTCCTGGTTATTTTCCTTTTTCCTCTCACGAATCGAGCCAATGCTCTCCCATCCTTTCACTTGGTCACTTAATGGGGGTTGGTTGCTAGTCGAGACATCTGAGTCTGAGAATACGGCAAGTTTTTGTTTTCCGGATCTAGCATTCGAGTTGCTGCCTACGTTGGGCTGGGGTCTTTGAGCCTGGGCATCAACCAGAAGATGCATTGACGAACCGAATGGATCAATTTTCGCCGCTAGAGCAGGGCGCACAGTCGGTAGAGCAGGCGAGGAAGGTCCAGCATTTCCCTGAGACTGCTGTTCATACCGGTTTTTGAACTCGCCAAATTTGCGAAGCAGTCTCTCCACCGGACGGGCTTCCCGCTGCAACCCCAATTCATAGACTTCTTCTGCTTGTGACCATCTCCCAGCGCTCTCCAGCCAGGCAGCAAACTCCTCGTAAAAGAGCGCCAGACCTTCCCCCACATGATGGCGGGAGAGAAAAGCAAAAGTCTCTCGTGGCGCATCGGAGAAGAGTCTGATGTAGTGAAGCCAGAGCCGTAAATATCGAGGATCGTTCCTGTAATGTGTCGAAGAGAGGAAGGCTTTGGTCGCGCGCTCCAGCAGTGGGAGGAGTCCACTTTCTGGTGTTGCTTGTGCTGAAGGATAGGCGTTCAGTGTCCACCTCACGTATCGGTCATATATGTCTAGCGGGTCATCGGATTCGCTGATAGCCTGAAGTTCGGTTTCATATTCCTGCTTGATTGTGTCGTTGAGTGACCTCGTTTGCTGTGGGGACGGTGAAATATGCTTGTCACCGTTACTTCCCGTTGAGAATATCTGGGCAAGAGCTCGTGCCGATCTGCCCCCCGGGAGAGATTGAATATTCTCCTTTTGGGTTTCAATCACATCAAAATCTATTAAGTCCTCGTAGGCAGGCATGGCGGCGGCTTGTGGGCTTGACTTTCTAGATGTCCATTAGCATCATTTGGCAGTAGCGAGCGATTGCAGTGGCGTGAGTGACGAATCTATACCATATACATGTATTTTTTACGGACTTCCTCTTCACAGTGTTGATACTAGTCAACATCCCGGATTTCATGAGACTACGACGGAAACCGTAATAGTTATGATATGATAGCATCCTTGTCGCGATAGCGTTGTGGAGATAAACATTGATTACCGTTGCCTAGGAGACAAGTCACGTGTTACACTCGGCTCTCGTCACCCCCAGCTACAATGCTTCAATCACCCCCCATTAAAACATGACACCACGACGCCGCAATATATCAATGTAATCTAAAACTGTTGTTATAAATTCCCTAATGGCATCTGGACATAATAATACACTTATCGTACCCACAGCGGTTAGTTTACGCGATGTACTCATCAGATTCATGGATTTCACCCTGTCCGGAGCAGGTCGAGGCAATTCAAATGTTAGCCATTGATCAGAAGCACCTGATGCTTATAGCGAGGACAGGCTGGGGAAAGTCCAGTCCATCCCAACACCTAGAAGTTGTGGAATTACCCTTATGCCGATGCTTAAACCTGCTAAAGGAAGACCAAGTATGTTTATTTTACAGGATTTACAGATCTACATTGGTTGTACAGAAACTGCATACACCCAAAACTACCTCGTACCAATATTTAATATGATATTGTTAGGCAGACTCGATTGGCAAAATACCCAGTCGCACCCCATGCATCCTTAATGGCCAGTCAAATACCTGGGGCTTGCGTGAGCGGATTGCAAATGGAGGGTTTTACCAATAAAGTCACGCTTGGCATTTGCATGAATTCCATCCTTCCATTGCTGACGACGACGTGTGGGAGTGCAATGGGGAAGGACTAGCGCAACCATTATTCCCGAGTTGGAGTTTTTAGGACTATTGTTGATAAGTGTTACGATGTAGGTCTATGAGGAACGAAACGACCATGGCATTGACTTCTATTAAACAAAACATCGCATGAGGAACTAGAAACCAACTACCTACATTGCCCGTATATATATGCCTATGCCTAGAGGACAGACTCTTACTGCACTACATAGCCCTGCTAACTAGTTCTGATACTGTTGGGACTAGCGTCGGAGTTGCAGTGGGGCTGTAGTGGTCGTAAGCGAGGTGGTATCTGACTTGGAACCGTAACAATAAGAAGGTCCCATGGTGCCGTGCTCAGGTATCGAAATCGCTGGTTTTGCACCGATGTCAAGATCATGATAACAACTGTCGACCGACCTGGATTATCCGCTGGATGTGACGGTCGCTCAATCTAAGAAGAGAAAGAATGGATTGCTATCTCTAAACCTAGGCAGCTATGTACGAAAATATTAAACTTGGAAAAGGAAAGAGAAAAGAGACAAGAAAGTAGAAAAGGAGGGGCTTCTTATAGCTTGGGGATCTGAGAAAGATCCTCAGTGTTGTAGGAAGCTCCCACAAAGAAGGAAAATATTAAATAGTCAAGGGAAGTCCCTTACAGGTGGTTCTTTGTAAGACAGTGTCTACCTTCGTGGATGACTCCGCCTCTGTAGGAAGAAACCAGAAAAAATAATGGAAATGATCTAGCTCGTTGGCTATAGGGAGATCCCTTCCAAGAAAGAAAGAAAAAGAAAAAGAAGAAAAGGGAAGTGCCAAAGGAAAGAAATATTGCATCCGTTACACTGGATCCCCAGTTTCCGCAACCTTGACTTCAGCTGAGTGGTTGATACTACCTACATACCGAAAACAATCGTGCATTTATATATACAACCAATGTAGATCTACGAATAGTGTAAATAAACAATACTTGGTCTTCCTCTAGAAGGGTTAAATTTAAGGGCGTCAGCATAAGGGGCAATTCTTGAAGGAGACAAAAAGAAGGCGAGAAGACAATTTTTGGGGAAAAGGAATCGGCACGCGGAAATATCAATACGCAGGGCGCGCTAAAATATAGATCGCAGTCACGGTTCTCAAAATCAGTGACCGTATTGATGGGGAGATAAAAATCAAGTTGAGACCTCGTACTGCATTGCTCTCTTGATCATATCTGTACTATCTACATTATAACTACCGATCACCATAGCTTCAAGGACTTTTTATCGACTAGATTTTAGAAAGACGCCTGCAGGTTGTCCAGCATGTATAGAGCTGGCCAAGGGACCAGCCTTAGAAACAGCAAAGCTTCTCTAAATCTTCATGTCTTGACCTCCAAACACTTGAAAGTTCAAAGAAAGCCTTCGAACCCCACACCCGGAAGAGTATCAACGCTTAATAGCATGCGAAAACGAACCAAAAGTCGCCGAAGCAGTGCAATATACTCAAGAAAAGAGGTAGGCCGCAATTCACTCTGAATTGGGTATAGATTTGTAGTTTAGTGTTCTTGAGAGGGCGGATTATCCATCCGTGGATATGTGAGTGGCGCTAGAAGGGGAGTACGGCGATCTTGACAAAGTTGGTTATGGACCTGATGCCGTTGAAAAGCCTGGTGAACCTATGATGATCGACCTGGAGCTAACTCATGTAGTCATTAATATCATTGATCGATCGGGAGAGACTCAGATATGGAGAGCAGCTTAGATGAGCAGCCAACAGAGCTTGTCGTATGGTCAAAACAAGTATTTCCCGAAACACCACTTCTCCCGGCTCTTAGCAAGCTGAAAAGTTACCGATCCGAGATTCCCAGGCCGGAGATAGCTCGTTTTCTGACCAGAAAAAGCGGCCATACTCTCAAATTAATATCCTTGATACGATATGTATGCAAAGCTGTATCCCTCGAGGGAATAATGCCTTCCCTTCGCTACCCCAGCATTATCCCGAAATTGTACATCTTGGTAACCATAAACCTAAAGCTTTAAAGGAGCTCTAGCATGGTGAAAAATGGCGCCATACACCACAATTTAAATCATCCCATAGAGCATATTGACATCGCCGGTTCAATAAAGGATGCCTAGATAGGCGACGTGTTAGAATTGCACGAATTAAAAAGGGGTTTCAAGTACTCCCTGTATGGGATACGTACCACTATCAATACTCAGGAGAAATTATATCGAATACTTGAGCTTACGGCAAGTAACGATAAGTCTCAATATTATGTATCAACTCAAAATGGCTCGCCTCGCCTTGACGCAGGCTCTATAACACTTATCACAGAAGACCTTATTTTGTATCATTTTCCGATATCTGAATTTTGCTCCAATATATGGTGTCGATTCCAAGAATGGTGGAATTAATCGCATTAAAGACGCGTGGATCAAGCCACACCCAGCCCGAGCTCTTTGCGAGAGCACAGGAGAACCCACCGATGTTCACCAAATAAATGTCTCTATCTGGAATGATGGTCTTAGTGGTGTTCGTAGTAAAAGATGGAGTCTATTCAAAGTATGGACGGTCATATTGGCAAGCTTGTCTCGCCTAGTACATATGCTTAATGTAATGAGTTTGACGTGTGATGATAACATCCAGGCAGAATAATTTCCATCCTTCGCAGAATTTTTTCCTTGCTACAGGTAGACACATCAAAGCTACGAAATGATTCAGCCAGTTGTAAAACAGTTCATTCGTTTGCAGCGAGGAATTTAAGCATTTGATACGACTACTGGACGAGCGATTGTGATCTGTAGGGGACTAGCGATGGCTACACGATAACCCTGCCGCCTCAGATTTATGCCCCCATACCTGGCAATCAAATCGTCCCTGCCGAGCTTGCCTTTTCAACAAGAAAAATAGCTTCTCGTATGTTGATGTTCACCAATCGGCAATGATAAGATCACTTGTTGGGACCAAGCGCGCAAGCCCAACGCGAAGGGAATAATTTAGGATGAAAAAGAATCTCACAGGTTTCTACGAACTCCCAGGTGTCAACCCACACTTGGACTGGGATGTATGATGTTATGTATGGTGCCTTACTTGGCTGTATAAAGTATTTAGGAGAGCAATAATCAACGATAGCGGGGTTAAGAAGGATCTGGAGGTGCTTGTCCTGCTACACGACTTCGCGCATCGTTTTAAATTCTAAAAAAATTGTGTCTTGGAATGGTTCTTTGGTTGGCAAAGACTTCAAGTACCTAATTTAAGTCTGCCCGCTGACGTTGATCGCTTTCTATTGAAGATCCAACAACATTCAGGGGCTATTCGCAGGATAATGAGGCTTTGGGCTTGGCTGGTGCTCTAACAGGCTTCCTTTATCAGATTGAAATCAGGTCCCATTCTATTTCGAAAACATCATTGGATCTAATAGAGCCCTGGTCCACGTTGTGAAGTCTGGAGACCATGAGTTCGATTTTCGTCGGGAGCACAAAATATCGCCCTCCTAGCACTGGCTAGATCTGGGGGATATTTGGTTTAACCGACGTGCTTCAGTGATTTGACGGATATGGCCCACTTCGCCAAATGAAGGAAACCATACGTGACGATGAGCAAGCAGTATGTGGGTCAGGTCTTGGTGACAAGGCCGGATGCCACCCTGCAGAGCGCCACACATCAAAGGTAGCTATATCAGAGTAAAGAACACCACCACCACCACCACCACCACCTTAGCTACTCTAGTTATTGACTCGCTATTTGGATGTACCTCAGAGAGTTAGTTTTCCTTCTTTCTATCCCACTATTCACGGTGACTCATACGTATTCTTATAGACTGCTGCGCTCGCCGGCTTCTTTCGCTACAGCCGGATTTTATTGCGCAGAAGCCGGAGATCGAGGAGGTCATTGAGAGAAGTTCACATGTGGCACTTTTTTACCCGAAATTTCACTGCGAACTGAACCATATTGAATATTTTTGGTGTCAGTCCAAACGGTATGCTCGGGAAAACTGTAGCTACAACATGGAGGGCCTTCGAGAACAGTTCCTGCTTCGTTAGCACATGTCGCAAACTGCACCATTCTTGCGTGTTACAATAGTTGCCTGAAAAAGATGGAGTTGTATAGGCAAGGAGTGGCTTATGGATCGGGGGAATGGAAGAAGCTGACTTCTCATTGGAAACCGTATCTTCAAGGTGATGATCGTTAGAGGGTTTCTGGTATATGTATAGGGTTTGAGCGTTGTAAAGTACCTGTCACGGTGCTGGCTTCGTAAGTTACAGTACAGTTGGCTATACCCATACCCACAATTCATATTTAACCTGTTTAGGTTAGCCTATACCATAAATAGGGTAGCCTTATCCTGAATAGGCAAAGCATCCCGCTCACGTGGGCAGGTGACATGTCCCAGAAGTGTGCCTTATTTCCTGGGCCCGTATTTTTTATATGCCTGTATTAAGTTACTGCAAAAGCAATTATTTATCGATTAATACACACGTTTCCCAATTTTCTAATGTTGCTACATGTAACAAGAGCTAAGAACAACGAGGGGGTAGCTAGCTGTTTGTGTACTAGTCTCGGTAACTATGTTATATCAGGCTTAGTGCAGTGTGGTAGCGTGCACCCTCTCTTTTCGGCCGTGCTCTCGGATTACTACTTGGCCGATTTCCCTTGGTTCTTAATCCTATTCGCCGCCGCAACCTCGCTGCTCTCCCCGAATCTCTCGTCATCTACCCGAAGAGTGATAACCTTGCCATCGATCTCAATAAATCATGTCTCGAATCGGTGTTCGATCTCGGCCCTATCTGTTTCTATTCACCCCTTTTTCCCCGTGTCTTTTCTTTTTCGATATTTCCAAGCCGTGACAGTTGCAGTTGAAGGGGGACGTTGGACCCGCATTGGATTATCCCAGCTGGACTGCTACCCTTCCTGCGTAGAGAACCGTGTTTTACTCCAGTATAGGAGGGAGGCATTGAAGCTCAATGTATCCATCTAAAATGTCCATGATGAATAACAATTCTATCTAGCTATCGCCTTCCTCCTCATCTGTCTCGTCCACTAACTGCTTATCGTCATTATCAAGAAGCCATGGACCCCTTCCGGGAAAAGCCCACAGTTGAGGAGGTAAGAAAGTGGGACGAGGATGAGCTACTGAAATGGATCCAACAACAACGACCGAAACTACTCACCGGTGACAGACTCGAGATGCTCAAAGTGGCAGGAATCGTGGGAGAAGCTTTCTTGATGCTAGGTGGTAACGCAGAATTCTTCGAAACCAAGTGCCATCTGCCACCTGGGGTGAGTCTGGTACTCGCGAATCTAGCGAGTGAGATCGCAGGTAAGCTACGGTCTTTCATATGCCTCTCCTCATCACCATCATCACCACCATCTCCCCTTCTTGGATGTCATCTTAAGGCATTGCACATGCAGCACACATTCTCTCCCTTTCCCCTCCTCACCACCATCATCATCCCTTGTTGTCTGCGCTATCAGTGGCATCAGCTTCCTTGATATCCTTCACGTCTCCAGTTCTCTTCGGTGGCTTATCCCCCGGCACTGTACAGCACAAATTCTCTTCGCCTCGAATTTTGTTTTCCACTGCAAGCATATTCCCTTCGTTCCTGCTCCCTCTGTTACCTGGCATTAGCTTCCTCCTTTCCTTGGTTCATATTCTATTCTGCTCCCCTTTCTTTTTACCATCGCTTTTTTTTTATTAGCAAGGCATCTTCTCTATTCAGCCGGGAGCCGTATTCCAAGGCGGTGAAGCCTGCCAAGATTGTGCCCTCCATTTCTTTCCTGCTCCTTCCTCTCATCACCATCATAACCCCTTCCTTGTTGTTTGCGGCATCAGCTTACCCAGTATTATGCATTTCTTCATCTTGAGGTGCTGCGCGTCTGCAGCACATCCTCTCTAATCGAATTTCATTTTCCTTCGCTCGTGTCCTGCTCTGCTTCCCGCCTTATTGCCATTATCACCCTTCTTTGTTGTCTGCGCTATCAGTGGCCTCCGCCTATCTCCTAATTTCACCTCTGGCTTCCATTTTTCTTGCGTCGGCTTTGTTATTATTCTTTGGGTCATGTCCTGTTCTCCTTCCTCTTATCATCATCTCCCCCTTCGCTCATCTTGTCGTTTTCCAACTGCGAGCATTCTTCCTTGGGCCCTGCTCCCCTTCCTGTTATCTGCACTGTCACTGGCATCAGCTTCCTCGATGGTATGCATATCTCCAATTATTATCCATCACTCCTTTCCTGTTCTCTTCTCTAGTTCTCTTCAGCGCTCGGTCCTGCTCCTCCCATTCTCCATGTTTAATTCGATCTCACCCTTGTTCTCCCATATAAACTCATGCCCTGCTCCTCTCCTTCAGTTCTCTTCAGTGGCTCATCTTGAGGCATTGCACATGATTCCATCACACAGGTATCAGCTTCCTCGATGATATGTATTTCTCTAGTTCTCCTTCGTAGCTCATCTTAAGGCGATGCGCGTCCGCAGCACTCATTTTCCCCAGCTTGAATTTCGTTTTCCTTCGCTCATGTCCTACTCCGCTTCCCCTCATCACTATCACCCCTTCCTTGTTGTCTATGTTCATCTCAATTTCACTTTTATTGGCCGATCACTAACATTCTCTCTTCGTTTTTATTTGTCCTTCTCAACGAAGGCCTTGCTTCCCGCGACAAATTCTTGAAAGTAGATGTAAAAAACGCTTTCAAGGACGGAATCAAGTACAAACCCCCAGGTCCCCGTTCTCTTGTATCAACGAGCGGCATAGACTGGAAATTTCAGCCACACCCTGATCTATATAAGACCCTTGCACAAAACGTTCTCTCTCACTACAAGGCCTACAAGGACGACCGGGCTGACAAATCACTTGTCGGCACATTTTTTTACTTGGGGGGGGCCGGAACTGGAAAGTCGAGACACGGCACAGAATTCTCCTCTTCGATCCAGAAAGCAATCGCCGCGTTCTGCTATCAAGATCCCCTTTATCATGAGCTCGCGCAGAGATTGAAAAAGGCCTTCGTATTTCATGTTTCGTTTGAAAATGGATCAAGCCTTGTTCCTAAAGAATATAATGAATTATGGGAAGCGCTCGGTATTAGAATGCTACACCAGGTAGTTTGCGAGCCTCTCGAAGATATGCGTGAGAAATACGTCGCGACACCTAGTACTATTTTCCAACTCACCGCAGCAGCGGAAAAGGCTGATCTATATCGTGATTTCACTGGAATTTTAGTTGTCGACGGGGCTAGCCAAGCCCGTATAAGCCCTGATGACGGGTGGGATAGAGACAGCCGCTTTTATCACTTACTGTCTCAAATTGCTAATTTAAGTCTAAGGCCATCGATGTCTCCCGAAGTTGAGGGGCAAAGGACGGCACCCTTCATAATAACTTGCGTTACAGCAACCTGCTTTGGGCCTATTGATGAATTTTCGGCCTCTTCTCACAGCAAACGTATATATCTACCTCTCAACCAGATAGATGCGCCAGTTTGGAAGAAAGATAACACACCAGTCATCGAACCTTCTCTTTTCACTAGTCTTCTCGTGAAAGACATCGGTGGGCATGCACGGGCGATGGAGCTGATGGCTGGTCTATTAGATGAATATCGAAATGGAGCTGAGCCAAATATATCGGAGTTTGCTGATAAACTCCGTATGGCAATAGAAAACTACTATGACGAAGCTTCTAATCTGCTAGGAAACCATACGTTCTCTATCGCACAGTGCATCCTCTCCGGACGAATAATTCAACTCAGAGACAGGATCCCTGGGTCAAACACTCCCTGGGAGAGCGTCACCACATCTGGGCTAATCTGGTTTGAGAGGACTCGTGGTACAATGGGGCGTCTTGTAGCCCCTTACATCTTGCTCTGGATGATCTCTAGGCTGCAGATCACTTCAGCCGATAGAAATTACTACAAAGGCACCGCGCTCCTTCAACAGTTCCTAAATGATTGGAAATTCAACGATTATGGAGAGCTTTTTCACCTTCTAACGGGCAGAGGATCCGTCGGAGATGTCACCTGGCAAAGCTTCGAAAGATTCTGTTGCTCATTTCGCATTTTGCGGTCGCTAGGATTTAGAGATGGAGAGGAGGTGCTGTTGGAGTACTTGCATATGGGGTGCAAGTTACGAGATGACCGAATGACAATGGTGGTGAACCGGCGCCTTAAATTTGCCGTCGCTCTGCACCAATACAGAACTGATTCAATAGAGGGGGAGAACCCTGCTTCCGGCAAGGCGAGGTTAGCCGAAGAAGTTGACACCCAACATAGCGGAACTTTGAATGCAGACGCCCAGTTATCGCATATCATCCTCAATGGTGCAAGCGCACAAGCCGGCGATTTCTTTCTCAGTATCAAGACCGCTATACAAGGCAAAATCGTGCATGAAGTGGGGCAGTGTAAATTAATCCAGCAGAAGCTGACCAAGGACGTGTACGAAAATGAGAAGAAAAAGGCTGCCGGCCCAGATGATATCTTTATATTGTACACGCCAACCAGCACTTCAGGTGACTTCACCGAAGGCACCTTGCCAGATCGGTCTGGGATCGTCGACAACTCTTGATGGGAATCCTATTTTGGTCCTTTCTCTGGTCGTGCCTACTTAGCATCGCAGTCCAGCAGCTCCAAAAACTGATCAAATCCTGAAACACGACATCTGTAATAGGAGTTTGTGAAGGTTCTGTATTGTTTTTCTACTTGTTCTCCTTCTGGAGCACTTGAGGTTGCACGATGTATTGTTCCACGATTTATTTCCATAATTTCTATAACTCCAATATTATGATTTATGAGAATATTGTTTACAATAATGTAAGTTACATTTGAGATTCAAGGTTGAATTTTTCCTGCGTGTGCGGCTGTACATAGTTACTCAATGAACAGACCGCCACAAGTTTGTATGAGGCTTGGGGGTGGGCGATTACCTCATTAACCGCTGTCGGGCTGTTCAAATACAGCTTCTAAATCAATTTATAACCTTAAAAGTAGGAATCGGCTCTTCCTTCTTGAGACCATTCTCCTCCAGCAAGCCCAGCTGGTATGAAGTCTGTAGCATTAATCAGGCATGTTCGATCCTCGGTAGGGATCATCATTATTGTCAATTTGTTTGTTTTTACCCAATCTTCTCGGTTCTCGCCATGCTATGTTCCCATTTATTTGTTTATTTTTCGTGTCGTGTTTACCACAGTTCCCCACTCCTCGTCTCTTCTACATCACAAATACTTTCTCCAGTCCTCAAACTCACCATGATCTCCGGTCAATTCTCTCTTCATTCACCCTCTTCATGGCGAGTCTACCCCCGGGGAAGGGCTCATACCATTACTATGATATTTTTACTTGACACAGAAAGAATATTGTTTTCTAAACGCTCCGCACAAACAAACATGTAGCTAGATTTGCCGAAGGCATCGTTGTTGGGTGTTAGTATTATGGAAAATAATATCAATAATTAAATATGAGGGACAATTTGGCATGACGTGGTCGGAGGGTTAATTTAATTTGAATATTTTTAATATATTCATCGGGACCGTTAGACGCGTGACGTGCTAATCGCTCCCGAGGGCAGTTAGGGCCCTACTCCTATGTAGAGGCCAGCCAGTGAAGGACATTCATATGGACATTATGCCAAGGTTTTCTGTGGTCACGGGAAGAGATGCTAAAGTACAAAGGCGCATCGATACTACACAACCAGGCAGTATATACTAGGATACCTCATACATAGCAATAGAACGGACTGCCATAGGAGATAATTCTGGGATTTTGCAGCCGCATTGCTGATCTTGTCTTTTTTTCCTCACTGGCTAGAAAAGCATTATTTTGCACTAGTATATAAACTAGGATCCCAGCCAGCTAACAACGTCTCAGGGAAATCCAACATGCGGCAGTCCGGCATTGTCTGAAGAAGCCTAAGTTACTACCGGAGGCACTTGCAATTGAGATGCCTCTACCTTATTCTGATCTCGGTGAACTCTATTATCGTCTAACCCGTCCATTTATATATCCGACTACTATTCCACCGCAAGAACTACTTTACATTTTCTGCAATCACCATTAGGGGAGAAATTACCTTGCTATATGGGAGAAATTCCACCTCATATCCTAAGAGCTGACCCATGGCTACATCTAGTGAAAGCCCTAGATAACCCCCTGCTCTTGAAACCGTACCCTCCAGAAGTTCAAATTCCGCAATTCAATATAGTCAGGCAGGGGGCAAGGATATGTTAGTAGAAACCACGATTTAGTGCACTTGTCAACTACGCGACCGGGTATTTCTCGCAGAGGCGGCACGGAAGACGATTTGTACGATCATGGTACAGCTCGAGAGTGCCTACCTACGATCGATTGCTCCGCAAAATTTAGTGAGAGTCGCTAATGTTGAGAGGCTTAATATGGAGGCTCAAAAGGATCGTAACAGTCAACATGATGAAACAGGCCGTGCTAGAGAACCACCCTGTACTCTAGAGAGCGAAGTGGCCAATGTAACATTTCATGTGCTCTCAAAATCGTGGGGCCTTAATTGGCGTGCTCGCACCCCACTGTCTTCGAATTAGAAAATCTGTTAGATACCACTCACCCATAAAAAGGTGCACAGTTTTCTTACAACCCCAATAATGTCTTTATTCTAAGCCGCTTATCTAACAAAATCCCATCCGTAATATGGTGATGCTGCTGCCTCAGGAATCAAAGGCGGTGGCCATGGGCACAATAAGCGTCATGATTATTATCAGTCATAATGCTCAAAAATTATATCTCCGAGCACCTTTGCGACTTTGTCACCTTAAAACATACGGATTTACCATTCCTTCATCGTCCTCCACATGCATCCATTTATCACCGGAAAATCCATTCCCTCTCCCGTCGGAAAGCGTTTTTATGATCTTCTTGCACTCTACATCCAGCATAGCATACGTGTTGTACGTTCAGTAGTGTTTGGACCGCCGCTTGACTGGAGCAGCTTATACTACTTTCCGCTTTCCACTTCAGTATTGCTTGACTTGCTTTTCTAGACTTTGCTTAGGGACGGATACTTCCTCGAAGACCTTTCGGCTACGGGAAGGCCAACTCCTGACTTCCTCTCCCTGAGGATGCACGCTATCGGCTTCGCCTATGCCCACAAAGCTGGATACTTTTCCCATCCCGAGCCGCGAATCTACCAGGCGAAAGTAAAAGAACAAGAAATACTTTGACTGCTCAACGCAATTGAGACCGTTCTTTCCCTTTATCAAATATCCTTGTATCTCCTATACGATATTGTTCTTGCGGATAGCACAGAGTATATCCGCCTTTTCTGGACTCCTTGGAGTTGACAAACCAACAAGATCCCGGACTTTTGGGACTCGGCAGAGTTCTCTCAGCGCACTTCCAGGACTGGTCATTGTGACCGCGTCCTTATTGGCCTTCCCAAAGCGCTTTGCCACATGCTTAAATGCCTCAGGTGATGGAATTTTGTTTTATTTCTATGGTCATCTACTCCTCATTGACTTCACACTAGACCATATAAGGGGCCCCAACCCTTATATAGAAGTAGCGTGTCCTCTGAAGCCCTTCCGGTGATGTTTTACCACTACACCACGGGCGAGTAGCTAAGGTACTGACATGTAGCCTCAACGCGTCATACGCATGTAATTTTCGTGTTATTACCTCGATACATGGTATTACGAATATCACAATACGGATTAATAAGCGCTGAGATGGCACTACATAGTAGAATAGTGCTACGTTGTATGTACTAATAGTATCGCCGGTACCGACCAGTAGTACAGCGAGAAAGCTTACTTAGTACATACCTAGGTACCTAATGTAGTCGATGTTTTATTCTTAGTGCGTACTAGTGGCCGGTATCATACCCATCAAAATTTTATATGTACCTAAACGGTACCGATTACTAAATCGTACTACTAAGGCAGGAATCAGCTGGTTCCTGCGGCCCGAGACAACCTACGGACTTTCACCTCCATGAGTCGCATATTATTAACCTGAATGAAGGTCGGTAAAGCGACCTAATCTATACTGAGCCCATGTGATGCAAGTTCAAGCTGTTGCCTGGCTTCGTTTAGGATCTATTGATCGAGCAAAGTCACTGAGTTCCCGGATGAATTTAATTCTCCTATGATTTCATCTATTTTGGGTTTACAACAGTGGTGAAGCTTCTGCTGAGATTGGATAGCACTGACTTAAACACTAAAGATGGCATGTATAGGCGGACAGCATTATCCTGAGCTGCAGAAAACGGTTTCAACCATGTTGTCAAGCTGTTAATCAAGGGTACCTGGCTACCACCTAGAAAGGCTGAAGTCGATTCTATGGATAGATATGGTCGTATACATTTGGCGTATGCGGTTTGGAATAGTCACGTAGTCGTCATTAAGCGACTGCTTGGGGCAGCGAGTGATGAAATTGGAGGACACCTCTCTTATGCTGTTTGTAATGGACAAGATGAGGTGTTAAAGCTGCTGTTAAAGTTAGGAATTAAAGACAGGAACTAAGGTTGACTCTGAGGATGATATAATTATGGCGCTACTTTTATCCGCTGCCCAGAAAGGGCTTGACTCACGAGGCGGTTGTCAAGCTGCTGCTGGGAGAGTCAAAGTCAATGCTGATTTAAAAGATAAGAGTGGCCGAGACGCCATTATCATGGGCCGCCCAGAAGAACTATGGAAGAATTGCTGAGCTCCTACTTGAGACACAAGTTATTTTCACCCTCGAGTAAGCAAAAGCTGTATAACCGTTATGCTTATCTACAACTGAGTATCCCAAGGTCCAGGTCCGGGCTTGATGTGAGTTATCTTGGTTACCCTCCAAGTCGGGATTTGCTTCGGCTCTTTCGCGTAGTAGTTGACAACCGCCTCGTGGCACTCCTTAACGGCCCACAGTAATAACGTCCGACCATTCTTATTCCCAGGACCAGGATCAACTTTGCCTTTTTCCAGTAGCAGCTTAACAACTGCCTCATAGCCCTTCTCCATGGCTCATGAGAGCGATGTTCGGCTATCCTTATCTTTCAATTGAAGTCAGGGTTGACTTTATAGGCATAACAATGTGTCGGTAAGTGGCGAGTCCTGACCGTATTTAAGACAGCTGTTACCACCAAATACTCATCCTTGACTGAATTGCAGGCCTTAAGTAATCCGATGGTAATTATTCTTCAAGGCTGGTGGCCGTTACTGCCAATTCCTGACCACTGTAGGAAGTACTAGTAAGTGAATCTAATGATACCTGTCTGCCAAGAATGATAGCTGATACTTTCATCATTGTAGAGAGTAAGCGAATCCGACAATACCCGTCTCTCCAAGAATGATAGTTAATGCTATTATCATCTTTAATCAATGCAGGGAGTACTAGCAAGTTAATCCAATGATACCTGTCTCTGAGAATGATGACTGATACTGTCATCCTTGACTACTGGCGAATAGGCTAATGGAGGAGGATATATATCACTCATCCCGGATTATTTTAATTCAGATTTGGCGTTCCCTGGGTCTGAATTTGACTCGCTGGTAGCGGATACGTTGATGGAGAAGAATGTGGATATTTCGCAGAATTTTGTTAGGGACAAGACTGTTTCAGAGGAATATTGGGATATGATTCAAGATCTCAGAAGAGCGTTAGAGGATGAGAAGACGGAAACCTGTAATTGTTGCCATGAGAAATGGTTCAATATACAATTGAATCTGGTCTTCTGATCACTTCTCCGGTATATTGACCCCCTCAAGGTCATAATCCAAGTCGTTCAAGTCCGCAATAAGCCGGTTTGAAAGGCCGCCTAGGTATGATCACTCACGTCCAGTTTGATGGCATTTCGCATCCAGTAGCCTTTGCTGAAAAACAGGGCTGGAGCTGATATCTGAACCTGTGGAGGGGTCGAAGGTAATCTTGCTTCTCAGAAAACATGTTGGATATACAGATTGACTTGGATAATGGTACAAGTGGTGGTACAGAAAACTGAAAAAAAGGCCATGTGACACTCGTTCTAAGTGATGCTCAAGCCTTTGCAGTAATGTACTGCCACCCGAAAGCCTACTCCTAAAGACTCGGAATTTGTTCTTAGTCCGCAGCAACATGATTCTGCTTGCCATAGTACCTATTGCAATTGAAGGTCACAAAGACATCGCGGTTGAAAAGCAACTCAGCTTTTAGAATGAGGCTATACTACCCTTCAAACTTACAATTGCGAGTGAGACCAAGGCGACAAAATAGTCAAATCCTGAGCGAAATCGAATGATGCGCTAAAACCAAGGCTAAATTTATGGTGTTACCAGGGTCGGGAAATATTTGGCACCTAAGAATGGCATTTGAGATATAAAAGTGATAATCTAGTTCCCGAAACATCCTTTTCATCTCATCAAACATAAGTTGCACTACGAAAGTCTAGTAGTGAGGCGGTAAGGGCTGGGCGGACTGATCATCCGTCTACCACGTGACTAGACCACCGCTTGAAGAATACACCACCTCTGCAACCGCTGAATCCTTTTCTTTCTTTCCTTCCTCAACGATATTAGCTTAGCTCAGGTTAGTTAAAAGAGGGGCGTCCCTTGACATTAGGAATCGTTTATCATTAAAGCATTACTATGGTTACTAAAGCAGAACCGACTGAGCAGAGCCGAGCAGAGTCGAGCAGAGCAGGTGAACCCCGCAGGCAATCCTGGTGCAGTTAAGCGCAGAATGATACGATGCAGCAACAAATTTCTGCGTAGAACGAGGCACTACAGCAGCGTATGGCTGCTCAGAATGCTGCAACGTTGCAGCAGAACAGCACTGAAGCTCCTGGTTGGTAGATTAAACCGACTAGAAACTGACCGATTGGTTCCAACGCTGGCCCCTACAACGTCAGCAGCCACCTTACTACCAGCCGTCGACAAGTCATCAAAGAGGTTCACCCCTTAACAGAAAGGCCCAGTACTTGGCGGAGAAGTTAAGAAAGGAGTGAATTCCTACGTATTGGGACTGCATAGTATCTTTGTCAAAGGGATGGACCTCAAATTTTGGAAAGGACAGTTGCTACATGCAAAATTTTGTTGGGATTCTGTGAGAATCCTGTAGCCAAAAGTGCTTCCAATTGAGATCTTGACGGATATTGCTGGAATAAATTTTACTGGCCATTCTGAACTAAGAATTCTCTCGGAGTTTGGTGAAGCAAGAATATTCTCGAGTCACAAAAAGCCCATAAATATCTCGTATTCTCTCACGAATAGAATTCTTGGTTTTGGGATCGAAAGTCCCTATCAGACCGATGATCTTTTCGAATGGCTGATGCCAAATGCCATCTCTTTGAGATCTAGAGGTTGTGCTGCTGCTACAATTATTTACAGGATTTTCTTCGCCTTTTCGGGTGAATGACCTTTAAATAGGATCCGGTTATATGCCTTATCAACGGTTTTTAGTAGGCAGGAGGTTGCATTCACAATTTCAATTTTATCAATATGGATATCGCCATCGACCACATCCAGAGTAAGGTGAACCCACAGATATGTCCTATTAGGAACATACATAAGCTCTCGTAATAGAAGCTCTTGTTCACCATGTCTAAGCTTCAGCCGTGCTTCGATATTGTATCGCTCATGGCCCACAAACCATGTCCCTTGAACCCTGTTCGGTCTCGATATGGTGACTTATTAAGCCTCTGTAAAAACTCTATCTCTTTCGCTTCCAGGCTAGGCCCTTTTGTATCTCTGGAGGTTGTGGAGGACCTATGTTATCTTTCTAACCTGTATTAACACATTGAATATACCCTTAACTGGCTTTACCCTTACACCAAGCCAGAATTTGAAACCGCATGAAGTACATAGCTGTAACCTAATTCTCCAAAGGCCTTTCATAACCAAGGGAGGAAATAAAAAGGTCGCATATGCCTGCACCCTCCATTTCAAATGCAATGATGCCGTCTCGAGTTGCAATCTCATCTCGGTCTTCTCCAGGTTTCATTACGGTGTCCCTAGACGCAATAAGCTAGTATCCGAGCCTGGGTGCGAGGCACCAGCTCTTGTTTATTGCATTGGAGCTGTTCGTAACTCATCCCGATAGTCATGTCACATAAATCATCTCTTTCATTGACCCAAATTACACATTCTGTAAGTCTATGATGCCTATGCCGGTATGCTGACTTGAAGAATCTATCTTATGCTGCTCCTGGATATGTAACTGTATCGCCCGAGCCCTTTTGCAGGATCCCGAGATATTTAGATGTCTTATTTTAGAGCCAGCTTCGATCCTGTTCTGTTTTCAACTTGGCCAAGGCAGCACAGATCTCAAGGCTGGGACTAGTCCTGGGCAGATTATCCTGGGGAGTATCTTTCCGCACGAATCCTCTACTAGAGTATTGCCTCCTGAAATCATACTTTACAAACATCACCAAGAAGGATGTCTCTACTCAGCTGCTTTCTGGGTACGCCGCCACAAATACCAGAAAACATTGAAACCCCCGAAAGCCAGCACGAGGACAAGCCGCAGCAGTGGCTGCGGCAGCCTTTGCCATGTTCGGTATGTGTACCGGAACCACATTATGACGTCCGATCACACCGATCAAGTAAGTGTTAACGTCGTTTGGTGTCTTACCATATATCTGATCATCCCATCGGTGCTGAAATAATGCGTAGACAGTGCTGGCCTCAAGTGGCAGGGCGCATATGATGGCAATCTTGAAATCATATCAATCTTTTGGCAGGGAAGGACCAGCCACATTATTAACGGGACTATGGGTATTCTCGTTGTTTGGCTGCCTCCAGCTCGGAAAAAATTTGTTTTCCTCGCGGTCTATCTCTCGAATAATGGCTCTGAATCCGATATGTCCCAAAAATCCAGTAGCCAGCTAAAACACATATGCAGCCACTTTCGTTCTTGAGGAATCAAGATTGACGGAGTAGAGCAAACGAATAGTACAACAGCGACAATAATGTCCCTTTTAGGGACCGTCAACTTTACTCAAGCTATCAGAGTAAAAGCGCCTTACTAGTCTGATACTTCAGTGAGGCAGTATTCATCATGGCTCTAACTGTCTAAAAAGAAAGCACAATAGTATAGTATCTCAACTACAATAGTCTCAAGAAAGTGGGCAAACGGAACATGAGGCTATAAGACACAATGATAATCATATGATAGTGTTATGGCTGAAGGGCATATGTAGCGGATGAAGCAGCCAAGCACGGTTGGTGAGACGAATCTTTACGTCATTTTAAGAACCACGGAAGGTTCATGCCATGTAAGAGGGGAGCTATACCACTTTGGGAATTAGGGTATAATGCTATGCCCTTTTGCAACTTGTCAGGTGGTGGTAGTGTTCCCTACTATAGCTGCCTTTGATGTGTGGCGCTCTGCAGGGGTGGCATCCGGCCTGTCACCAAGACCTGACCCACCCATACAAAGGAAATGATATATAAGGAATGGTCAGGCCTTAGTGGCCAATTGTTCGTTACATACATGTTTTGTGCACGACTTGGTATTAGGGCAGAATACGTTATGTCCATGTACATTAGCCAATTTAGGACTAGGTGGGAGGTTAGTGTAGTGAAGAGCTTTCGCCGCCTCTTTCCAGAGGTCGTCACCCTTTAATAAGTCAAAGCCTTATGTTGCTGCCTTCTTTTCCATGTTCATAATTAACGTATGGAACTCCATGTATTTCCAATTTTGTCAAATTTATATGACTTGCCCCCTTTTTTTCCGGGTGCTGCTCTAACCACTTCTCTTACCGTCTCTTACACATTTTTGGGTTCTTTCTACCATCTTCGTTTCCCTCCCTTTTCATCTCTTTTTCCATCATGTAGCCGGCCCATGTTACAATGTCCATCATTTCCTCCTCTCATAAAAAAAAAAGGGATTTCGTCTTTCTAATCCATATATGGCCTATGATGCCGCCAAGAATCAGCTTCCGGCTCCCATCACGGGGAAGCAAGATCTTCTAGTCGCCTGGAACATCTTTTCATCTGGTGCTTTGTTTACATGCTGTCCTGTCACCTTATCAGTTTTGTTGTGCGGCAAATTAATTACGGGAGAATAGTATTGATCATATTGTTCTAAGCTTCTATCTTCAATCTTATGACAGTTCACAGATAAATATATAATACACTGTCTAAATCTTCTAGTATCCTTGAGCTTCCTGATTGTATTCAACAAGCTTCCATATTATTGCAACTCTTCCCAGGTAGTATCATACCGACAAATGTGATTGCGAGCATGTGTAGCAGCGGGGGATATTGCTATCGTGAGGTCCGCAACTACTTCGGTGTATTCTCAAAAACGCTAATATGGTTCCAGGAAGCCCGTTCTAACATCGTCACACAACAACATCGTTACTGTGAGCATCAGAGACGATGGCCGAATGGCTCAGCTCTATACCAAGGAAATAGAAGAGTAGCTCTCTTAGCCAGCTCAGAGGGTTTGCCCTACTATATAGTTAGGGAGTCACAGGTCCCAAGACCTGGTCCACGATGATGGGCTGTGATGCAATGCTTGCCAATAAAAGTGCCTATGCATATGATAATTCTATACCCAAAAACACTCGGTTTCTTATATCATAGCTTATCAGTCTCGGAACTAAAACTCCGTTGCGGTAGACCTGAGAGGCAAAGCGAAGCGCCATATGTTGATTTATGACATAATGATGATCATCAACATCCGTCAATTATTGTTTTGTATTAGTTACCAATACTATATTTATATATATATATGATAGTACTTCGAGGTTCACGAATACATATATAAAATATTAGTATGTCTACTCTCTTGAGTCTTGCGAAATTCTGGGCGTCGCGTTATTTTCCCATCTGTAACTACATCCTATATTTCACACCTAGACCGGAGTACATACTGGAAAATGATCCCCATTGAGCTTGACCCGTCCCTTCTCAAGGACCTATCCTCTAAATCGGCCATTATTACCGGTTCTGCGCATGGAATTGGAGCGGGAGTGGCCCGCCTATTTAACACGCATGGGGCGAATGTCGTTGTCGCTGACATGGAAGTTTATCGCGGTGCAGCCGAGTCTCTGATAGCCTCCATGCCGCAACCAGACCATGCGATATTCTTGCCTGCGAACATCACCGATTGGTCCCAGATGAAATCGCTTTTTAAAGAAACCGTGAAACGCTTTGGCGGTGTTCATGTCGTTGTTGCCAACGCAGGGACTATAGAAAGCGTTCCGACGCTGGACATGGAGAACGTGGACGAGAACGGAGATCTTCTGGAGTCCACCGATGCCTTTAAGGTGATCGATGTAAATCTGAAGGGCACATTGAACAGTAATCGCTTCGTCTTATTATTAATCAATTCTGAATGCCCTGTTGGTTCCAGTCTCTGCTGTTCCCTTGCTCAACTAACTTGGGATCACAAGCTCTTAGGCTTGCTTGCCACTTCATGAAGAACAATCCGCCCTGCTTTTCCGATTCATCTCGTGGGTCTGTCATTCTCATTAGCTCAATGATGGGATACTTTGGTGGCTCTGGCGTCGTTGCATATGTTTCCTCCAAGCATGGGATCATTGGCCTTCTCCGTTCGTCTCAGAACACAGCTTCTGCAGTTGGCGTAAGGGTCAATGGCGTGGCGCCTTTCTTCACCATGACTCACATCACGTCCCGTTATCAGAATGAATGGAACGGTCGCGGCATGGAAAGCAATACTCCTGAGCGAGTAGCAGATGTGGTCGCCCATGTTGCATTAGATCCCAACAGACGAGGTACTTGTTGTATGGTACGACCCCAAGCACTCATTTCCGTCTTGAAGTGTTTTGTCTTGACGCTTGCAAATCATAGGTGGCAGGAAAATACTTGAGAGAAATGGAAGGCGCAAGATCTGCACTGATTCCTGCATGGGTCGGAGATGATGTTGCTGAATTGCTGAAAGCCTCCAACCAGCTGTTCTCTGACCTTGGTGGCTATCCGCTGCCGAAGCCTAGGCAATGAGTGGGAGAAAGGACCATTCGAACCTCTCTTTACATACAGAAGTCAACTTTCAACCTAGTCTTTCCTGGAGAGAAATAGAACGCACGACTTCAACCTTATACACGTGCACTTATAGTGTTTATTTTAACTACAATTTGAATCCGCCACGCTGCTTTAGGATCACAAGATCTCATGGCCCACAGCCTTGTCAAGTTTCCATTATATAGTTGACTTGTCGCCCATGGCAAACAGGTGTATACTACTAAATGTTATGCTCCGTTTGTATGGGAATGCCCTGTAACAGCTCAAAGATCTGAATGCCCTTGAGGATCACAGCCAACGGACCAATAAAGAAAATTAATTCCCTGACCCTGCTGTAAGTGCCTTAGGCTAAAGTTTTAGAGGTACATATCATAGTGCTATACCTGTGCGTGGAGTAGTGCATGTTCTACGTCGTCGCTTTGACTGTTCAAGGATTCATTAGGGAGTACATAGATAGGTATCATCGCATTTACAAGTCCTCTGTTACTGCTATGTACTATATAGGTAGGTACCTTAGAATGTCATCATCACTGTATATACATAGTAGACCAAGTATAATTATAGTTAATAGTGTAATTGCATCATGAATCGACCAAAATATCATCAATATTTACAGCACGCCCTTGAACAGAGCTAAGTCTATGTATATACATCTATGAGTACAGCACATATATATTAAACAGGGGGAACTCATGTAACAATCGAATAGAAGTTTGTGCGAGGAAGATTTGGTCTATCGTTATAACACTAGGAAATAAATGCATGCCAAGTAAGATGTTCTAGCCACCCACTTACTCAGTCCTCGATGCGTGGCCGCTGCGCTCTGGGGTTGAGTCTTCGCAACGTTCGTTGCTGTAGCCCCGGAGGTCGTTGCGGTACAGCCGGATCCACACGCAAATCCTGTGGGACAGCAGCCGCCTCCGACGGTGTTGGCACAGCTGAACCAACCGCTTGCACAGGCGGCTGTCGTTGTTGTCACCGTATCACCAGTAGGGGCAGCGATTGTAACGCCATTAGAATCAACGACTGTGGTTGAAGACGTTGCTGGGCACGATGTTGAGTCGCAGTCTCGACCGATACGACAGCAGCCGCCCTGGTAAATTGCGGAACAGGCATAAAAACCGGTTGGACAGGCCGAAGCCCCCAATGTTGCGGTAGTGACGACGGTGGTTTGGGTAGTGAAATCCGTTGTTGGGCGTACTGGAGGGGCGGGAGTATAGGTGGTTTGGCTTACTATGCTTGTGGACTCCGTCGTTGCTGAGGATGCGGTTGATGTTTGGGAGGATGCGGCCATCGTTGATGAGATGACAAAGGTTGTTAGCTGTGCAGTCACAGTGTATGTCGAAACAAAGGCACCTGGACCGTTAGGGTGGGCCACGTTCCGAGGTATGAATTTAGGTCATCTTACATCCACCGGGAACACATTCATAACCCGGGATACAACACCCACCACCCAGGCTCGTGGAACAGGCTGTATAGCCCGGTTCACACGAGCTGGTTTCTCCCGCACAAGTTTGTCCTTGTGGACAACATCCGACGTCACCAAGGCCAGTGTTCGAAATCAGAATGCAGGTGTCGCTATTGCCACAACAGCTGCTGGGGCGATTGATCGAAGAGCAGCTGGAGGTGCCATCCGGGCATTTGAAATCTCTTTTCACCGGGGAAGAGAATATATTCCTTAGGAATCCCAGTTGGCGCCGGGAGAAACGGAGAAGCTGTAGGTTCTTATTCGCGTGCAGAGGGAATGAGGGCCGAAACCGTGGCGTAGACAAAGAATTCAGCCAATCCCTTGAACGGGAGGAGTTGCACTTATCGGTTCCGTTCGGGCCTCTCTCAAGATCCATGCCATACCATAGGTCGGACTTCCCGGAACCATCGTCAAAGAACCAGTAGTCCAACAGAAACTTCTCTCCTTGGTCATCGCTCATCTTCCTCACGCCGACGACTTGCTCTTGGGCGAGCCTCTTCTCGACAGCAGCATGGAGCCTAGATACGTCGCCAATCTCCCGGGAATCTTCACATCCTTTGGCTGTGAGGCCATCATTTTCTGCCGCCGATGGTGAGGTCCAATGTAGTAGGAGGCACAGTGCTATCGTAAGAGATGGCAGGATTGAGCACCACATCTCAGTATCTATTCCATGCCTGTGCGCGTTCAAAAGAGTTATTAGAAGGAATCCAGCAATTTAGTTAATCATTGGATTAAACCACAAACCTTGGAATCCCACCTAGGACTCAGGTTTAAGAATGGGCACTGATCTGTCCAGATTCAAGGGAACGTCTTGCAACACATGGCAAATTGTGAACGGTGTACGGAGTAATCTCCTACAAATTCAGTTGTAACCCACTCGCTTGCCGCCAACATGTCATGATAATGCAGGTACGAATGACACTTAATGAAAGTTCGAAGAAAAAAATGGCAGCTTCATGAGTTGTCAGTTCCTGTTAGTCACACATTCTGCCTTACCTGTGAGCTCACCGCCTCGGTGATCCCTACCTATACTTTAGCCATGCACTTGTAACATTACCGAAAGATCTTGGCGCAAGGTGGGTCATTGTCGCGGCAGCGGAATCATTTAGCCACCGCTGTTGACTGTGTCACCAAACACTACACTCGCTGAACGAGAACAGAGCTGTCGTTGGCCGGATGCATAGGGGACGTTATGTATATTGTATTAAGTTACCAATCACTAGTTTAATTTGGAGCAGTGCTAGTGTATGGTTCATATACACTGCATATACTAATAACTTTATAGCAGATGCCGGGGCTAGAGGCCCTGGAGGAGGCGGAAGGAGAGGAAGTATAGACTGGGAGGGTAACCTGCAGAGGCAGAGGACAGGTGCAATATAACAAGGAGGGTATTTATGGCCCAAAATCCCTGCGCAGTTAGGCGGACTGGGGTGAGGAAAAGGTAATTTGAAAGGGCATAGAAGACTGACACTGAGCTGGGAGTCAAGCCTATGGGCAGGTGTCTGTCATAGCCGAAAGGCTGGATATAGACAATAAACTTGAATAATAATAATATAGTAGATGCCACTGTAGTTCAGTATCGCAGTATCGCAATACCGGCTTACAGGTTGAGCTGCTACAAGTGTAGTCTACCTAGCCAGTATTATCGTTTCACATATACCATGTGTGATAATTTTAGTGGATATTAGGATATAAGATATCGTAGGTTTCGATGGTTGCGTGCCAGGTCGGTGCTCTGAAAGATTGCCTCGAGAAGCGGGCCCTCAAAAAAAGCACTTCCCGACCGGACACATTGACGATACTTATGCTCAGATCCTAACTAGCATACCTCGCGGATACAAGCAACATGCTTTCATCTTGCAATTATTGGTTTTCTCCAAGCGGCCTCTGCTAATCAAAGAGGCTGTTGAAACCATCACAGTAGAGCTTGAAGATGATCCTCAAGATGATCCTCCGTTTGATCCAGGAAACAGGATTCCAGAGCCATCACGGTACTGCTCCGGCTTGGTGGAAGTTGTTATCGTGAAAGCCAGGAACAAGGGTCAATTTGAAAACATAACAGAGCTCCAAGCTGGCGCATTATTCAGTGAGGGAGCACCTGACTTCGGACCTTTCGGTGGGATACGGCTAGGCTTTTCCACTCCCAGATCAATATCCTAGTTCTATCTTTACCATACAGCTAGTATGGCATTTGCCTACGCACAAGGAGCATTCTCGCGCGAGCGATTAATAGTACCAGTATCGCAATTTTCCCTTGCGTGCCTTTTCGAATGTCACCAAAAGTATTCAATATGATTAAGTTCATAATAGAAGAGCACGGCACGATGGTGATATGGCACAGCATCAATAATCCCCTAGAGCTCGCATTTTTGCACTGCAAAATCTGGCTGCTCCGAAAGTAGTCAATGTGCGTAACAGTTTGCTACTAGTATTTAGTAAAGTGATTAGCCAGCAAAATAAATGAAGAAGGATAGAGGGGAAGCTAACTTTCGGAAGTCTTGGGAGGTAGGTCTTCACATGGCTGCAAGAACCCTTCTGTCTTTTCTTTTAGCGATCGCAAGGCTGCGTCGGGATGTAGTGGCTTGACGAACACAGTTATTAAATCGCATTGATGCGCAGTTACCACTATGCCTGCCGACAGGATTTACAACGTGTGCCTTTCTCACAGTTTCTGCACCGCCCGCCCTTCCGACATTTGGGACATAGCGACTTAGGGCACTCAAGAGGCAACAAGTCCCCGGCTGGCCATAATTGCCGCTCTTCCAGAACCGCTTGAACCTGAAATTTTAATGTACTGTCACGGCTGAGCAAGTGCCGTCTACAGAGGTAGTCATGGGTACCATCCTAATACCAGTATTACTACGATACAAGTCAGAGGCGGGACCTGCCGCGGCGGTATTATTTCGATACGCTGTATTACGTTACCAATATTACAATACAGATGTAATCAAGCTCGCATAACGGGGATGGATGGATTTTAAGTATTCGTCATCATAGTACACTGGTAACTGGTAAGAATTAACAGATGAATGCAGAAAATGGCCTGACAAGTACTATAGTAAGGCACCTAATATAGAAGGTAGAAAGGTCGAACATCAGACAAAAATCAGATCCTTATCTCTTTGAAATTTAAACTTATAAACGTTGAGAGAGAAAACAAGACCACGAGACAAGATGGGTCACGGGATTCCACGTGGAAGACAAGTAGTGGTGGTACTATGATATACGGATTATCATATGATATAAGATTGAGACTTCAAGAGCAGCTTTGAACCAAAACTCCAAAGAATCTATCCTGGTGGCACTAGATATTAATCTTTTCTGTATCTACAGTTTGCAGCGGTGATCCTTTAAACGCATTTATTTATTTATGTCTATCCCATGCAGCCATCCTCATCCCACTCAGCACAGAGGCCTTCCGCCCGGGATCTCCAGTATCAACCCATGTCCACAACCGCAAACGCCGCCGGGACCATAATGGTTTCCCAGACTACTGGACCACGAAGCTCCTCAGGGTCCGCAAGGGCTCAAGTAGCAAGAAGTGCAGTGGTGAGTCGATTTGCATGACTTTCGCTACCCATTACCCCAACTAACTCTTCCCAGTCTGACAAGCAACTCTCTCAGATTGAGAAGAGTGTAACCCACCTTTTAGTCGCTACAAAACAACTTCTCGAGACATTAACGCAATGGTCCCGCAACCAAGCCTCGGAGACTGAGGTATCGGATGTCTATGTTCGTCTTGGTTACGAATTTAACCTGGCGTGCCGAGCTTTCGGTGCTATAGGGGTTGATACCGCTGACTTAGGCCCCGTGCCCGACCTCCTTCGAACGATCTTGGAAGACACTCTCAGCCAGGATGCATCTCCCCAAAGCCTTGACAGGTACCTCCCGCGCATTCGAGACATCATAATTAACCTGCTACATGGTCTCAAAAAGAAACAGGCCCGGCTAAGATCGAGACAGGCAAGGGAGGATAGCAGGACATCATCTGGAAGGCAAACGAGCATAGGCAGTATCGCTAGTGGCGAACAGGCGCTATCCCAAATGTCCCCTAGTATACATTCTACGATGTCTCAATCTCCGCAGAAAGTCCCTGCTTCACGTCGTTACGGAAGCAGCGGTTCTCTCGAAGATCAGCTCACTATTCCCCGAAGTAGTCCGGGATATGAACGTGCAGCCGGCAGCTTTTCCGAAAGGGAAGCATCAAGACGTGAGGCTCAGAGGTTCTTGACTGCCTCGGGCTCATCGTCATCGATGTCCACTACGACAATGCAAAACTTGCCCGTCCAGTCTCCATACTCGGGGAGTCCTGCGCAGAATCTAACCCCAAGTTATGCCGCAGTATATCCAGCGCCTCCTCCACCAATGCCTCCAAGAGAGGAGGATGCCTTCGGCGCTTTGCAGAGGAGTGGAGATTTGGAGCGGCGTGCTTCTCGGAGGTTCTCCGCTTATCAAATACAGAAGCATTTGAATGCATCTCCAAATGGAATTCCGAGTCTCCCATCTCAGAGCTCTTCACGACCAAGTCGAGGCCGTGATGCACGAGAATCTCTGACGGCTGTGCGCACGCGGAGCCCCTATCTCCAAGGAAAGCAACACCTGGAAAACCGCGTGAATGAGTCATCGCCTAGTAGAATTGGTCAGTCTTTAGCTGGCCCGAGAATCGCGGAAGAAGGCGATAGTGGACCGTCAAAACATCGTACCGAGGTCCCAGAAGGACGACCATGGGGCGATAGCCCTTTGGTGAGGACCCCTCAAGATAAGCTGCGATCTCCTGCGGAGCTAGACGGTAATGCCATTATGGCCGGCCCACCTTTCCCTACCTTACCACACCGACCGAAAGGAAACTCTCTCGCAGAAGGCTTCGAACCCGAGAAACGTTCAGTTGCAGATACAGAAGTAGCAACTGATTCTCCCACGGCTCAGCGCAAGGGACCCTCTACCCTTTCGACACCCCCTCGCTCACAACAATTCACACCGGATCAATCGCCGCCACCCGGGAAGGAACTCACACTGTTCTTGCAGTATAAAAGCAAAATAAAGAAGTATGTGCTTTCAGAGGGCTCGGCTGGCCTGACTCTTGGAAGGCTACAGTTAGCGTTTATCGAGAAGTTTGCTTGGAATACTCACCACAATGGCGTCGATCTACCGGAAATCTACATTCAAGACCCTTTGTCCGGTGTACGGCATGAACTTGAGGATCTAAGTGATGTAAAGGATCGGTCCGTTCTGGTCTTGAATGTTGAAGTTTTGGATGAAGTTAAAAAGCACATTGATGATGGGTTTGGGGGAATCCGCCGTTTAATTGAAGGCGTAAATAGCGCCCTGGGTGAGCAGGAAAGCGTTATCCAACGAGTCTCCGATCGCCAATTAGAAGCCGCAAAAGAGATGGCCCGCCTTGTTGCAGCCCCTCCGGCATCAATTTCTTCACGCCCCTCAAAAGGCAATATGGCATACAAAGGCCCCGTCTCCGGCGCTGACCGTCAAATTCCTGAACTTCAGAGCCTGCGCTCTGACCTTGCTGTCCTACGCCAGACTTACTCGAATTTTTCTTCTGATATTGCTGCCTCCATGAATATCATTCGCACTAGGGCAAGTAGCGTTAAGAGTGTGGCTAATCACGTCTCCACACTCTCTTACGAGGGTGATGCTGGGCGCGCTCGTATAAATGCTGGGAAGAAAGAACTCGCGGACGAATCCGAAAGATTGGTGGCTCGTGTGGATGACCTTCAAGATTTAGTCGAGGATCTTCGCAAGGACGTTGTTACCCGTGGCGTACGGCCTCTTCCCAGACAGCTTGAAGCCGTCAGCAAAGACATCAGCATCGTGACCAAGCAAGTTAAGAAAATGCAGGACTTCTTGAAGCGAGAGAAGCCGATCTGGACCAAAATTTGGGAAAAGGAATTGCAACTCGTTTGCGAAGAAAGAGACCAGCTTACAATGCAAGAGGAATTGGCTGCCGACCTAGAGGACGATCTCGAGAAGGCGGCGCAGACATTTGCTCTTGTTGAAGAGGCTACCAAACAGCAAAATTTAGAGAACACGAATGGAATCATCGTCCTTCGGAGCGCGTCGCGAACCCTTGCAATTGATCAGGCCGTTGATCCCATGAAAGCGAAGGATAATGTCCTTGGCGAGGTTCGCGCTCTTCAGCCTAACCATGAGACCCGGCTCGAAGCAATAGAGCGTGCTGAAAGGGCTCGACAACGAGAGTTGGAGGGTCGGAGAGTCGGCCTTTTCCAGAAAGAACTTGGTCAATTTGTTAAAGACGGGAAATTGAAGAAAAGTGGCGGTGTAGAGGAGACGGAGAGACTGCGCAAAGCGAAGGATGAGCGCATCAGAAAAGATGTCTGGGAAAGGCAACAGGCCAGAGTGGCTGAGTTGGAGGGAATGGAAGGCGAAACCTCCGGTGCCATGCAGTTTGAATCCCAATCTGAGGTGTCAACAGACCTTACCCAGCAGACATGGGACACCACCATAACAGAACCTAGTGATATCACTTCCCCTGAACCAGAAGATCTCGATTCCCACAATACCAAGGAGGAAACTGCAAGGAATGATCAGCTAGCAGAACCTCCTAGTGAGTGAATTCCTAAAAAGAAAAAAAAAATTTTTTTCCCCTTTAATTTCTCTCTACTTGCAATTTCAACCTGACGGCTTTGGACAGTGTCCCCAAACAAACGAATATCTTGGTTACCTTCTATATTCACCAGTTAGATCCCTGGTGCCCGAGTCTGCGCTTTAATATTGTTTAGTCTTGCAGTCACCCTTGCCTCTCATTTGACCGGCTGTTTTATGACTTAGACGCCCCTTGTTGGATTACTGTTTCATCGATCTTCCTCAGCCTCACATTCGACGTTTTCCCTATTTGTCCCCATAATCACGTTAAACCTTTGACTAAGTCAAAACGTGATGTTATTTCTACTCATTTACGATTCTCTTTTGCTGTTGCATAGTATTTTTGAAGTTTTCAAGTTTACGAACGATGATAGGACCACAACCATCACATTGACTCCTTTTTTCGGACAGTCATCCCTTCCCTCATCTTGGTTCTAGGATCTTCCTCCATTCCATATCTTGTATTGTTCTCAATATTTGAGACGATGCCACTCCATATGTGGCATACCGTTGATGAATGTTATATGTACATACATGATAACGTTGCTAGCCGCTTCAACGGCTAGCATTATTATATCATACACTATACTCTCTTTTACTCTTCATTTCGAGTAACAAGCATTTCCTCCCCTCGTAAAGATCATTTGGGAGACCACCCACAGCATACATGTATGTATTATAGTGTACAGGAGAGTGGCCCATGGGATGATTCCATGTTCCGGGAGGAAATCACATACATATATTAGACACAGGCCATGTTGTAAAATACTCAATCGTATAGGTTTTAATATATTATATATGGTACAACAATGTGCGTCTCTAAACGTTGAGCTAGTCTCGTATAATCCTCACGTAAAAGGTTGATTTCCGAAGAATGGAATGATATTTAATTACCGAAAGTAAACCTTTCCTTGATGTTTGCCGCTAATGATAGTGCATTGAAGAGAATGGTTTCCGATGTAGTTGACCTGAAGACGTGTCCCATTGCAAAAACCGCTGACTGGATCAAGATTGCAGAGGAACTTGACTGGACAACCCACCTTTAGATGTATGAAGTGAGCAGGGAAGCGTTCTAGCGCCATCCAGAATCTCTAGACCAAAAACATCTCGGTTGGCTCTCTCCACTAGCGCGTTCGCACTCAACTCGAATCTCAAACTGCCCTGATATTCGATCTCTGACAACGGAGTCGTTGATGTCTGCTACATCATAATTCGTTGTGGTAAGAATAGCCTGTTCATCCAAGAAGTCTCTCGTGACATTATGGAGAGAACCCGGCGGATAGACGTGGTTGATTAAACCTATAACTATGTTAGCAGCGAGAAGCGGGGGAATACATTATACAGCCTTCAATGATATTATCCTCTAAGCCATTCTCCGCCTAATAGATCCTATCACCTGATCCTGTCCGTTCTCTAACTTGGAGTACTTTGGTGGCGAACGCCTCTATTTGTCGACGTCCCTCTTCAGCCAACTTCGGATTTGACAACCTCATATTGGTAGTTCGCCGGAGAATCCGAACGTTGTCCCAAAGGTAGGGACGCCGGAGACATGTATTGATGATGGCAGCTAGTAGGCTTCCCTGAACGATCGGTAAAGGTTGTCGGAAATCGCCGCAAAGGCAAACCACAATGTCGCCAAATGGTTTATCCTCCCGTCTGTTGATATTTCTGAACATCCGATCCATAGCGTGCATACAGAACTTTTGCTGCATCGGTGCCTCGTCCTAAATCAGTAAACCAGTCTCAAGCAGCGGCGGTGCCAGAGGCAATAGCAAGGGCGATTTTCCCCGTAGACCTCGCTTTAACTAGGGTAGTATTCCCCACAAATGTCTTGCCACCGCCATCACATCCTTCTAGAAAAAAACATTCCACCACCGTAGCCCCCACAACTGCTGTTGACGCTATCAACTGTTCAGTATTTAAGCGCTGCCACAGCTGCTCGGCACCTAGTAGAGGAACGGCATTTGTCGTTCTTCGTAAAGCAGGTGATTCCCAGCTTCACATCATCGATTGAAAGCGATACCGACTCAGACTTAGCTGGTTGCACCCACTACATTTCTTTACCAGGGAAGATATCTTGATGTCTTTTAATGGAAAGAAGACGGTAAAACTAAGGTAAACTCTCTAAGATGCGGAGGGAGAAGGAATAGGAAGAAGAGAGAAAGTCCAGTAGTTATGTTGTATTTGTTTGTTTCAGACACGCACGTCGCGAAAGGAGACTGCCCACTCAACCGCTGTTGTCTTTTCCTATTTGGTTTAAGCCCGCTCTAAGTATTTTAAGGGTACAGTGGTACACTACACCGCTTTCCATAATAGAATAGGTACCTTATCACACTCAACCAAACGGTACTAGGGAGGCGGACGACTACGCGCACAATGGCTTATAAAGGTGGAAGTGAAAGATAGGAAAGACATGAACAATGAACATCTTATATGGTATCATATTTCCCGTAAGGCATACGAACATACATCTATACATACCATTTTCATACCTTAAAATACCAACATGGGCAGTGGGGACGTCGTTTAGGATACCAAATTGACACCCAACTTGAGCCATAAATTGGTAGTATAACTAGTGGTATTAAGAAGTGATGATATGTATGTTAAATTTATGGTCCTCTTCACCTCTGATTCTCTGGCAAGCAGCCTGCTAACTTGACTAAGTTAATGTTACGCCAAGAAGCAACCCTCCCCTAAGATTAAAGTCACCCCTCCATTTACTGACACATCGTCCAGAATTTTTGTGAAATAAGGAGAGTGAGGATGCCTAAGACAGTCGCGTCATCACCAAGCTCAGGGCCAAACCCTGGCTGGGGATGTGCCTCCCCGGCGCCCGCCGAGTGTGGGTGCCTACGGTATGCCCGGTGCAAGTCGGAGCGGCGGAAGAGCTCCACTCCCTCATATGGGACCGCGAACTTGTATGTGGGAGCTGTGGCCGAGTTGCATGGCCCGCAGTGTGTGAACTCTGAGCTGAGGGACTAGGTTCCGGTATCCTGGAGACAACCTTGAAAGAACAGCAGCTGGGCTAGGACGACAATGACTGAGCCGATTTCGTCACGCGCTGGAGGGTGTTACGTAACTGGAGCAACGCTCTGGCAGCAAAGGGGCGATAGGCTAATGATAGGAAGGAGTCATATACTTAGTATCGTCGCGGGTCAAGGGATTCATCTCTTCATAGTATGCGTTACCCCTGCCAGGCAATATGGAGGTATTGAAATCTTTGGTGGTCGATGCGGGATGCGGACCATTGGGTTGTGGGTATTTCATTCCATGTTTCCACAACAGAAAACGATTCCTGGGTAAAGGTCAACGACAAGAGGAAGCGTTTCCGGTCGATATGCTCTGCATTCTAGATCTCAATGAATGGAAGGAAAGGAATGTTAACCGAATGTGTAATAGATGTAAAGCCATCACCCAAACGCTCATGTAGATCCCTGCAAGAATAAACATATCGTAAGATTAACCTCATTGTTTCCTCCCTCTCAATCGGGTAATCGGTTGAAACAGACCATATCCTCAGCGCTTGCATCACGGTATGAGAGGATGTTATATCGACGGTCTTCTTTCCCTTATCAGTCCCTTTGCAGAAGTCGATATCTGACTTTACCCAAAAGCTTTTTGGAATACCGGTCTGACATCTCAATAAGGGATTTGTCATTCGGTATGATAGGGTATCCTTTCAGGCGCTGCACAATCGATTCAAGAACCCGGCCATTAAAGAGGATTATTTGATCAGAGCCCCAAGTCCATATAGCCAACAGCAAGTGAGGTAGTAGATATTGGAAAATTCAGGGTCCTGAGCATCCAGACACGTGGATAAGTATAAACAACCTTGCTGGTACATACATTCAGGGACTAGGGCAAATACCAAGAAGCTGAGGAACTATATCAACAAAGTCTTGAAGTCCATCGAAAAATTCCGGGTCCGAGCATCCACATACATTGATAATCATGAACAATCTTGCCGATACATTACGGAATCAGGGAAAATACCAGGAAGCCGAGGAGCTACATGCTCTAAATTAACGGGGGGGACTCGGGGTATACTAGTATAGTACCATGTATTGTTTAGAGAAAACCTCGAAGTCTTCTCGCGACGCGCATACGAATATGCTGGCAAGATTGTTCATGCTCGTCCACTTATCCAGATGCTCAAGACCCCAAATTTTTCGACGGATTTCAAGAGTTTGAAAATGTAGCTCCTCAGCTTCTTGGTATTTGTCTTGATCTTGAAGTATGTTGGCGAGATTGTTGATGCTTGCGACTCAGGATTTTTTAGCAAACTCTTGGCGCTTCTTTTGTAAGCAAGATCGTATCTTCCTTGCCCAAGAAGGTTTTGAAGAAGACGTGCGTACAACATTTCGAGATCGGTGTGGTCAGATTTAGATGTTAAGTAGGATTGAATCACGGCTTGGGCATGTGAATAGAGCGTTCGACACTGTGTCCAATTCTCATATTTATGGGCGTGGATTGGAAAAGCTTCTGCTAGGACCCTCGGAGCTTTCTCTTGTCACACGTCCGTTTCTTTATGGACTTGAAGCCACAATTGAGTCGAGACTTGCATAAATCGATGTAGGCCAAAAATTTCTCCTCCTTCGGTGAAAATACTTCCAACATTGCAAGAGCTTCCCGAAACGAAACTATAGATTCCCCCTCTCATAAAAGGATCTTCGAAATGCTTTGACAATCTAACATTGCTATAAGAGAGAACAGCTCAGCAGTACGATGCCATCTATCTTGAATGAGTTCAAACGATACCCTCCAGGTCCGGATGACTGAATTAAGTCTGGATGCGTCCCTTTTAAAATCTCGTCTATCCTCGCTCGAAGATGCTCTAGATCAGAATCTTTGTGAAGCGTCTGAAAAGATTCATTAGCTGGTGCTGGTTTCTCTCATGGAGGCAGATATTCCAGAATTCTAAGAAGTTCATCAAACACTGCTTGCTTCAAATCGTGTTCCCAGGAACTGGCATGTTTCACTGCCTACTTGTGGAGTTCAGAAGGGGAGATACTAGACAATTCTAGTGAGAAGCTATTCTAATGAAGAAATAGAATGAAAACCCATGGAAAGAATCAAGGGATTTAGATGCTTGTAGGAAAGCAAAAACTGTGAGAAATGATAGGAGAGAGAGATGAACAAGATCACATACGCACTAATCCGGAGTAGGAAAAGCGCACGTTGCACTATAGAAACCAAATGGAAAAGAGAAGGAAAATTCTCAGGTACTGATTCATTGAATGTAATCAAGATAGCTGTCAAGAGATTTGAGGTCACCTTCTTTACAACAATACCACCGAGACTGTGTGAAGTAAAGATAAGAGGCCTATTCTTTTGCTCTACACTTCGGGAGGACGTTTTGATAGGAACCGCCAAAGTGTAGGGGAAAGAATAGGCCTCTTATCTTTATTTCACACAGTCTCGGTGGTATTATTGTAAAAAAGGACGAGCTTAACCTCCAAAATCATACATAGAGCACAGAATAGAATCACATTAGAAGAGAAAAAAGGTCATTGATGTCGGGATAACCTGAATTCATAAAAAGGAAATCACATGCTTTTATTCTCAACCAGTCAATGCGGCCGGATTTCCAATGCTCTAGACCTCGGAATCACGTGACGGCTTGCCAACTTCCACAGGAAGTTCATATTGGACTCGGAACTACTAACCAGTAACCCTTACTCCGCTAATAGGAAGGAAAAGGGGTTATTGGAACTGATGCAGACGTAGCTCTCCGGATTATCATGCGTACCTATATTGAACGTGGGCTATTCTGCGGTTATTCGGCCTCGGTCCTGGTATATCGTTTGCTTTGTTATCGCTATACAGCATCCACTCTCAACCACAACAGTAAATCCAACCCAGGAGCGTTTGGCCTGGCAAGATTGAAGCGCTCAATTCTCGGTTTTTAAAGCGGGATAATAAATTGTACCGTGTAGTTAGAGGAACTTAGGTGGATAAGTGAAATGGTATACTATTCGGGAGGTGATGGGCTTTGTTTCAATCCACTTTACAAATTCTGCTGGTCTGGTGCAAAACCATTCGCATAGAATGCAGCGCCAATACATTGTCGTCAGGTCTCCTCACATTCATCCATCCAGCTGAGGCACCTTATTGTCTCCTCATCAGCCTAAAAGAGATTATCATCGGAGTCGTCGTCGGAATGATTGTCCAGAGGAGTTAGAGGACAGCGGTAGCGATCCTAAGACCTTTAGCAACACCATGAGCATTAAGTGGGCCATAGTCTCTCCAGCTCCCGGCTTCATAAACAAATAGCCAACTAAGCGCCTACAGCTGCGATAGCTATTCACAGGCAGGGGAAATGTTCTCCAGACAGCGGTTGGGGGTCCAATACATCTCTCGAGTAGCTGTCACAGGCAACTTGCCCACAAGCTCCTGCAAAACTGACCAGCTTCGGCAAAGTGCATGTACCTCATCTCGACTAGGTATCGTAGTCACCCGACACTCGTGGTCCTTGTACTGACTGACGCAGGGATGGCTAGAGCCGATAGTGCAACAAAATCACCTCAGTCCCAGCATAACCCAGGCGCTCCCGAAAGCAGTGTAACACTAGGTGCTCCTAGCTAGACGCACTCCTGTTCTTGTGCAGGTACTATGCAGTACATTCATCTACTGATGACGTGTGGCGATATGAATCGCGATCTATTTATGTACCAAGCAGGGATAATTAGCCTATTTTCTTTCATCGGATTGCTTGAACCCGGATCCTGGATAGCTTTCAGCTCCGGAAGCTACCTATCAATAATATCATAGTCTAGCTTGTCCAAATCCTAGTAGTTAGGGGGGCAATCACGGTCCGAGCTCACAACTTCCACCACCAGTACCTTTTCCAATGATTTATCAGCAATTTTGACCAGAACTGTCATAGATTCAGCTTCAGAAACTGTGTATGGAATAAAATCTACGGAAAATCCCTTCCGCGACAAGAAATAATACCTCTGGCTGCATGGATATACCGGTGGATGCCGACATACACAACTGGCTAGCTGGTCAACCCCAGCGAAAAAGTGCTGTTAGCTACCGCAATTATGACAGGGAAGAAACGGTTAGGATCGAAGGCTTTAGAAATATGTCGTGAGTGACTTTATAGTACTTGTGGACGATAGGTACTGTCGCCGAATCTTTCGCCCACCAGAGGGAACCTTTTTTTCCAAGAAAGAGCCCTCTGGGTAGAGATCATAGCAATTAAATAGGACTTTCCCATGCTAGAAGGGCCATCAATATCAATGGGAGGTCTTGAGGGGTGTCCTCATACCGTTGTATCACGATATCATTGTTCCGGCTAGAGGCGGTTAACTTCGACCGTCGTAGACATTGAAAATTCAGCTGGGTAATCGAGTTTTGAACTATCCCAATAATCATCGGAGAGTTTGGGGAAGCGACCTGCATACAACGAACAATCAGACAGACGGTCCGAATCTAAATAAAGTTTTCTCCAAGATTATCAAGATCCTAAAGTCTGGCATCATAATTGCAAGGGTATCTAGCGAACATCTCTCAATCCTAAACGGCTTTATTATCACTGATAACACACGACTCCTCAATGTAGTACGGCCGGTATCTCGAATTTAATTCCGCATTAATATCGACGGCCTGCGCACGGGAAAGCCTTACTTAACTGCCATGATAGTATCTACCCATTTGCAGCAAAGGTGTGGAATGGCCGATTTATCACGTGGAAACGTGATTCATATGACATTTACCTGGAGTGTGTGCCTCTGTAAGAGCTTCTCGTCGCGCAGCAAAGATTACTCTGCTGGTTCCCTTGCATCCCTTCCTTTAATAGAAGCCTACAGATTTCAGAATTTCTACTGTCTTAGTCTGCACCGCCACCTTTACGCCTTTCCACCATTGCCAACTGCAGGAATGACCATATATAGCTTCAAACTACTAAGATGTAGTCATCGAACACCGGGACACATACAATCGATTTTTCTTTGTAGATATGATTGTTAGATCTAGAGGAGAATAATGGCTTGAAGGCAATTGCAAGTTCGATCGAATTTACGGGCCCACGTGACTGACTGCCAGTAGTTAGGGCTCCTATCGAATCGAATCGAATCGAGTTGAACTTTACCAAGGTTCGATTCGTAATTGGTCGAACTTTTATCAGGTAATAGAGGTAAAATGTTTGGCTGGAGTTCTCTTGCCCTGTTCGCCCTCACCCCTATCCTTAGTCAGCAATCTATTGCCACCATTCCCAAGCTTCTTCCTGATTGAACTCCCTGACCCATCCCTTTTCCACGGGCAATTTGATTCGAAGGAACCAATTAAAAAGCATGTAAATAGTCATGTACAGCGACATTGATTTATATAGGTAAATTATCTATGTATGATTAATATTTCAGTAGTAGTCAAAATATATCTGGTAGAAATACTAGATTGCAGGAGCAAGTTCCTAGGGTTTCCGATCATTCAAACATGAACCCTAACCATATACTAGTACATGTATATATTACTACTTGTACATACATGATAAGTCAGGGCTTTCCCGCTTTCTCCTCATCGTTACCAATTGTTAAAGATGGTGAGCTACTACATCCATCCTTTGACCCCTGCCTCATCGACAAGGTGTAGAGGGCAGTTAAATCCTTACCTCCTTCGCATCTCTATCCTCCCGGGGCCGGTGAGGTATGTGTAAATTCCGTGTATGAACACCTGCAGAATTTTATCATGAGTTAGGGACTTGTAGTTGTTACTATATAGGACACAGGAGCAAAGAGAGAGATAAGGATATTGCTGGTAAGTACTCACCACGGCGAGAAACCTGAGGGAAGATCAAGATCAGTCGGCACAAGCACCGTTAAGCAGAAGGGCTGTGGATGGCTTGTACAAGCCTTCTGTCAAAAGTAGCAATATACAAACATGGTAGCTGTATTCTACCTTGGAGACTGCAGTCACATAACCATTGTATGGCGCCCACCCGCTCTCGTATCATATCCATCAGCAACGAATGTCCCTATTTCAATGGCTACCGAGCAGGCGCTAGCTCACTATTAGGTATCTCTGATATTCACGGTCAGCTCGGGTTTTGGAAGCCGAAGGATGCGCAAGACTCAAGTCCCATTGTAATATCTCGTCCTACTAGTAGCAGGTGTATAGCAAATCGAGTCACTCTTGTGATGACGTGAAAGATCTCCTGGCTATGGTTGACAGGAAGCAAGAGATTATCTATTGGACTCATTAGACTACGAAGTCGAAGGTGCTGGCAAGCCGGTTAATGACAATCCTTAATCAACTGTTCTGAACGGTGGAGCAACAACAAATGTTCTCCAGGAAAGTTGTTTAAAACCTTCTCCAACTTGATGCGTCCCCTGGAATAATATGAAATGTCCTTGCAAACAGCTTACAGTTCCTTCCCGTACATGTGTTTCTAAGTCAAAGGTTACATTCAATTTTGCGATCGGCGCTCCTCTCTCTATCTATTTTGGCGATGATAAGGTGCCCGGAGTCGTTTTATTGGGTCAAGCTTGATGAGTAGTTTCCCCATCTCAAATATCAGAGCACATTGGCGCTTAAATACTTATACTCGAAGAAAGAGCGGGGTACAATTCATGATCTGGCTTGGAAATCCTCCTAGACCATGTATCGAAATTAGATCTAAAACCATATAATCCACAATTTACATTGAAATTATGTGATAAGAAGAATGCGACTGCTGTATTTTACATTGACGTGACTACGGGTATACTGGTGACTCGCATGTTATGTGCGTTTTGTAATTGTAAATAAAAAGCGAAATGACATGTATTAAGGATGTATGTGAATTTCACCGTACAAATTTCCATATTGTTTTCTAGGCGGTAGAATGGCGGACAGGCTAATATAAACCCTGGACACATTCACAATTTCTTTAAACCCATCAACTCCACAACACAACACATTATTAAGACTGTGTAGTATTTTGTCCATCCAATAAATGTAAGCTCTCGGATTTTTAGTACCTCTTGTTATTGTAGAGCCAAACTTTCGAAAATTTTTGGGTAATGAAACACGTAAAATTACGGTAAAAATACGAGTATAATACATCATACTTGCTAAATCGTGACTAATGTATATCATCTGATCACATGACTTCCTGAAACGAAAAAAATTGAGAAAATATCTCATCGGGTGAACCCGGACGTTAAATACACACAAAATATCTCATCGATTTTCCCGTGACATACGGCTTTTCCACTTATTACTCCCCTATGCTCCCTTGTCTATCTATACATGTGATGCCTAGACGGTACCGCTCGACTAAAGGTTATCGAAGTGTTGAGTGTATGCTCAACACAACGGCCTATTCCGTTATATAATTTCGTGCCTAACAATACAACTCCATCTCCCGCATGCAACTGTTGAAATTGCCTAGGATCTTCGTTTAACATGGCTCTGCTAATGATGGGACGTTAGCTTTCAGGCCATCGAAGGTATAGTCGCAATTTTCCCTAGCAAGGCCAGCGGGTGCTGACTTTACCACTACACCACAACGCCAAAAGGCCCAATAATGGATGGATGACTTGGTAGGTCATCCAGTCAGCGTACTATATGTCAGGTGCCTGACATGCTTGGAGTGGCACAAGAATCGGTCTATATGACTTAGTTCACAATGATATTTCGGGCAGAACATAACGAAATCTCGATGTTCTGGCCCTTCTAGCCTTTCTTGCAAATCGCATCTCTCCGATGCAAAATTTGGCTGTAGAGATAGAATCCGCCGCGCGCAACAATCTGCAAATTCGGAATCAATATCAAATGACTGAAGCACTTACGTCAAAATGGCAACTCACCTCTGAGGTCTATTTAGGAGGCAATTTTCACACTCCGTACGCGCTCACAACTGCCTCTTGGAAATGTTTGGCATATTGAATTGGAAACCTGTGGGCCGAAAAATCAATCATTTAAAGCTAGAAAACTAAAAATACAACCGTAATGATTTATAGTATTGTTCCCGAGTCTTTGAAATACCTTTCATGTGTTTTTTTCTTTTCTTTTCTTTTAATTTTAATTTTTTACCCTACGCAAAGCTATAGCTCGTCGTAGGTGCTTCGCGTAGTCCAAGAACTTGATAACTAAGCGATTAATTTAAGTCATCGGGGCAAATGAACCCATAATCGCCTTCCGAAAGCGGTAAAGCTCCCGCAAAGACCCCAGAAAGTGCCCTTAACGAACCTATGCTCCTTATGATTTCTAGATAGTTATATCTTTCTGTAACTTTATTTTCAAAGCAATTGTCTACAGAGTTACAGTCTCTTATTTTGATTTTCATGTGGTGATGTGGCGTTGCGTAGCTTTAAAAAAAAAGTGCCCTGGCTGGGCACACTTTTGTATTGCTCCGGCTCTCAAAAGTTCCTAGATTCCATTCCCTTGGTCTTCCTCAATTCATAAACTTGGAGTTACCTAACCCACACAGTGCCGTCGTTCGATACAAACACGTCCATCATCCGACATGTAATTAGTCTCTTTTTTAAAGTCGAACTACTTGCCCCTCTTTTGTTTTGGATTCTTTAACAAAAGCAAAGTCCTTCCAGTTTCTATAGGCACCATGATGAAATTGAGAACCAAACACAACTGGAACAAAATAGAGTAGAAAGGAGACGCGGGCAAAGTGAGCGCATGCATGAGCTGCCGCTGCTGAATTGGCATTAATAGATGGGGATTTGTTAGTATTAGTATGAATTAGTTAGTATTGGAACTAGCTATAGCATGGCAGAAAATCCAAGTCGCACAGATGCTATTAGAACCAAATACCTTTTATGATTGCTCTGCTAGGGTATTTCGGCACTTATTATAATCCTCTAAAACATATTGTCCTGCAATATTGAAGCGCTAGACAATTGCTGGGTAGTAGTACGTACACTGTACAGTGGTGCTGAGCGGTGAGTGACTGGCCGACAGGATCTTGAAATTGGATGTCTATGCAATATGTAGAGCAAATCAACTAGATTTAGCAGGTGATCTAAATCTTACTATTGTTTTGGGCTTGATCATAATGAAGGCACCCCGTGACCTTTGTATAAAAGTAGTCAGATCTGTTAGTAAGTTGTATATACTTGCATATACAGGTTGATATTATTCTCGTATCAGCATTCTTTATCTGAGTCACTATCTACATCGTCACTCTCAAATATGGCGGTATCTAGAGAATCAAGGATGTCTTTAATTCTTTGATCAGGAGGTATAAACCCTTGCCAAATCCAGTTCGCTAGGGATTCCACCATTTCAATGTTCTTGGCCTCGAGTTTAGCCCTACTCCATGTTACAGTCCTCCTCCCACGCGAGAATGTCCTTTCCGGTGTATCGGACATCGGCGGGATGGATAAGACATCCAATGCCATTCTGGATAGCCGGGGAAACTGGTCGTGATGTTCTTCGAGACACCACCACTCCAGAGGCGTCATGTTACGTGCCCCGAGTTTGACTTTTGCCGCGTCGATGAACACCTGAAATTCATCGTCTGGCTCCTCCTCTAATACACCATATGCTGGAAAAGGCGGAAAGTGCTTGGCGCTTTTTCCCTTTTTTCTTGGAGCTGTCATTTGTTGTTGGCTGAGATAGGGGGCATGACTCATTAGACTTTGAAATCGGTAAACTCCTATACCTTCCTCCCCAAAAAGACCGCGCACGTTCAATGGCTTCATCTATGTCTCCAATTTTCCAGTTTTGTCTCATGTACTGTCTCCTCTTTGAAGGATCTAGTAATAGTGTAGCGGAGTAGGCTGGGACCGCTTCTGATAGGCGGTAGTACTTGTTCAGTACAAAAACAGCCATATCTACTGCGTTACACATGCATACATCATTACTTTCAGCCTACTTTCTAGTTAGCTAAATCTCAGAATGACTAGCTAATTATAACTTATTCTGGTTCTTCGGCAATGAATTAATAATATGTCCAATGCCTCCATTGCATCAGAAAGATTGGAAACAGCCTGCTCCGCATCTAACGTGGCTTCCTTGAAAACGAGGAGGAAGTCATACGTTTTTTGAAGTAGATCCCAGTCATCCTTCTCCAAACTATTCACTATTCTCACCGACAGCATCACTATTTTCCATCAACCAATCAACAATAGCCGCGCGCTTCGTCACAGCTACTTCAATCATGTCACACCAGCTAAATCAGCGGGTTGCATTATCAATACCAAGAACTATGCCGATTACATGCATCCAGCTTTGATACGGGATATTTGAATTCTTGAGTAAAACTGCAATATTATGCAGCTTTTTCAAAGGAGCAATACCACCCCGGCCGCTATCAGTGCTATCTTTAGCGCTAGCCTTACACTTTTGTCTGCTTTTTCCCTTCGCCTTCATACCCTTGCCACTTCCCGAGTACTTGGTTAGTGTTTGGGCTTGGTTAGATATTTCTTCAGCAGGGAGAGAAGATCCGGCCAATTCCTCTTCAGGCGCATGGTCAACACTATCTGAGGGGGCGTGCGATAAAATCGAATTCTTCGCCAGCCCTAGCCTCAAGGACATTTCCACATCCTCAGTAGATGGCTCCTCGACCCCCACTGATAACTGATAGCGAAGCCTCCTTTGACTTTGCAAGGAGAAAGGCATGGAGTGCCAAGTTGATAACGTGGCCCAGACAGCGGATACAGGACTCAGCGGCATTGTACTTGATCTAAAATAATCGTTAGTAGCTACAAATCAGGGAATATAAAAGAGAGCTCGGTAACTTATGCTAAATTCTTCGTTCAACGCCAAGGCTATCGCTCTAAGACACGTATCATTTGAGCCGGCATTATCGCTGGTAAAAAAGCCAAGGGTTTTCTCAATACCAAGCCACTTAACGATGTCCATGATGTGCGACGCTTGCTGGGGCCAGAGCGGTTTGACTGATACTCTGGGAGCCCTACCAGTAAATTTTGCAAAGTGTAGTTTTCATCTACCCATTGCATATGGACTCCGAGAAGGCTAATATGGTTAGGTGAGAACCAAAGGTCCGCAGAGAAATGTATCATCGGTTTTGCCCTCTGTAGTTTCATTCGAAGCTGATCCCGATAGAAGTCATATATGCCCTTGATATGGGCGACAAGGGTTGAGCGGGACTTGATCAAACCCTTTTCAATAGAACGGTTAAGGGAAAGACAGAACCGTTGAAATGCAGGTCGGGTAATGATATTAAATGGTAGTTTCTTGCTGCACACTAGCATGACCAGAGACTCTAAGTACTTAGAGCGGTCAAAATTAGAGAAGACGGATGATGCTGAGAGGCCCTGAATCACTATATTGCATTGGGTTAACAACGCAGGGTCCTTCATAATAATCAGCGTTTCTGTAAGTCTACTCACAGGTGTCAATATCGAGACTATGATCTTTCAACAAATGATTTTTTGCATTTGTTGTGAAAGGGCATTTCTACGGTGTTTTCGTGGGCTCTTCAGCAGCACACTTTACGCAATAGTGGTTCTTGTACTTTTTTCCCTTGCCATCCACGTAAAAGGCTTCCTCATCGCCTTGTGCATCTTGAAAGAAAGCCTAGATTAGCTTTGCCGCAGGAGTAGCCTGGAGTGATACTTGGGAAACCTGGCTCAGAGTGCTAGGAGAGGGCGACCGTGAGGGAAGGTCGGAAACAGTCAGCATGTTCTTATTGGGCATTTTGGAAAGAATTATAAACAAATAGCTATTACTGGCTGTTAATGACAAGGGTGCTATGTTGGAAGAACTCTTGACAACGATGATGATCCACGGATCGCAATAGATTAGCATTTGTGCGGAGCCATACTACTAGTATACTAACCGTTGTTCGTACGATACTAGCCGGGTTCATACTAGTTCATACTAACAAATCCCGTACTAACCGCCAAGTGTGCGTATTTCAGGCCACGTGACTGGTGCTTGCCGCACCTCACGGACTGGACGGATTGTCCCGAGTGTCGGTTACAAAAGTTCACCCCACTTCGCAAGCCTACAACCTAGGAACTGCTGAGTCCATCCTCAACCAAACCACTGCTATTGATGGCATCATGGTACAGCCCCCGAAAAGCTTCGAAAACCTTTCAAGCAAATTGAAGCTGCATTGCGAGCCAAAGGAGATTGCATTATCCGGAATTGGCTAATTTACGCGCCAATCACAGAGAGAGCCTGATAGGCAACCTAGAAATTCTCCGGAGTGATAATAAGGATACTAATAAAGCTAGTAACTTTTCCTTACATTCGTCGTCACTCAGTTGAAACCGAAGCTTGCCCAGGATGCAATGCTCTAGTAGCTTACCACCAGGAAGGAGCGAATTATATGCGTGACAAGTAGGGTCCCGGGCCCGCTTATCGTGACAAGATTTTGGTAAGAAGACATAGAATCTTAGGTCATGCCGATAGTCGAAAGCAAAGAGAGTGAATTCAAGAAGTGCCAAGATATTCTCGAAGTGCTATGAGTTTACGGCATGACGGATAAGCTAGCGGCCTTCGAGTGGGACATTGCATCACATCGCCTCAGAAAGGCAACCATCCATCATAGCCGTTTGAAGTCTGAACAATAGGGGCAAGAGCTAGAGACGATTGTGGTTAATTCTAATTTCCAGGCTTGAGACCTTCGCAGCGTCATCCTGGCTAAGATCAGCGCTAGGAACTAGTGAAGCTATCGGAAAACGTCGAAGCACAGACATAGGGAAGGCAGGCGCAGTTCATCTCTGCCACTAACCGTCAACGAGTTTAGCCGTTGCATTATAGAAACACCGCGATAGGTACAGGTGGGGACGTGGGAACCAATGGAGTTGGTTGCACCCCGCAGAACGATTACGCCAACTTCAAAGCAATTTTCGCCTATACTGCGAGAAGGATGGCACTTTAAGAGTGTGTACAGAGGCTACAGCTACTCAAAGAGTCGCGTAGCTCTTCAGGAATTTCTCCACAGCTAGGGGATGTTCCCCAGGCTTGGGCCAACGTAAGATCGAACTAGCTGACGAAAGGATGAAGTACAATCGCATGGTTGTCTGCCAGTAGGAACGAGCCTAGGCTACACCTATCAAACTTCAACACCACGAGCCCACAATCCAGTAATGCATCTCTCGGGATCAGCGATGGGGCATCTAAAAGACCAGTACTCGGGTTCAAAAGTCACGGTCGAGGAGGGTCATTGTTTGTACATCAAGGCAGCTTCAATTTTGTTCTGACCTGCACTTTGTTCGACGTCCGTAACGAGGTGATACAGGTTTTCCAACGCACAGATAGCTGCGACCGTCGAGTCGATCGGTGTAGTCTAATCTAATTTACCGGGACTTCGGGGCTATATCATGGCTTGAAAAGTCAAAAATAGGTCTGGTGCTTGGCGACGCCCACTCAAACTTGCCTTTGTTTTGTATCTTTTGAGAGACTAGAGCCCGCCCCTTCTCCACTCCCAACTTAGGGACAGTCCAGGATGATTGGTGGTCGCATCGACCTCAACTTCATTGGTCGACTCACTACTTCCTAACTTGTCGTCGTGGGGTTTAAGGTCGTCATTACTGGAGCCGTCGCCACTCTTTAAGTCCAAGTCATCTTTGGACCCAACACTGCTGGTTACACCGCAGCAAGCCTAGTCGAACTTGAAGCTCAACTCTTCTAGGCATACTTCGATCCACCTCAGCATCTTGCAGCAGCTCTTCTGATGCACCCACATCTTGAGGTCTCTCGCTGGCAGGAACTCTAGTTGACCCGTAGGAGAGTCCAATATTGACTGTTCGCTTACTACTGAAACGAATTTGGCTCTCTTTAGCCGGCCTGGAAGTGTCTTGAGTCTGCTCAAGGCATTAAGAGTTGAATTATTAAGAGGTTAAGATCTGCATTATTGGCAAATGCAACCGATAGGAGAACACGGATTTTGACGGGCTCTCAAAGGAATCGTAGTATGGGGACATTATTAGCACATATGTGTGATAGTAACTTTACACAAGTCAGTGGAACGCGTCGCGACCCTATACTCTTATTACTTCTTAGTTCGTATTATTTATTTATGACATGGTAAGGCCAATCAGAATTGTGAACCACTAGACGAAAAATGAATGATAGATCTTGAGTGTCTGCCAGCATATCATAAAATATGGCATATACGGCGGAGGCGAAAGCGGTTAAGTTTGACTGCTATCTGATTGGCTGGTATGAAAAGTGGGGTCAGGGTATGGGGTAACTGATGGGAATGGGGCCCGCCAATAAGGCGAAGAGGTATTAAACCAAGAAAGGTGAGGTATTAACACACAGCTGACTGCGATTCGCCACAACTTATGTAACTATCGTCCATAACCTCGTTATCATGGACTTTGATGAGAAAACGGTTTTTGTCACTGGGGGGATGAGAAAGAAGATGAATCGGGAGGAACAATACGAATAAAATGGAATGAAGCTTTTTGGGGGATCAGCCACTCATATAATATATCATACATATACTCCGCAACTAATTGCTCGCAAGGGTGAAATTTTTTTTTTTTTCTTATATACACACTGCGGTACTTTACTCCAATAATAATCTCTTAGGGCGAATCCGGATGCATGTTAGTGTTAAAGCCGCGTGGGTTTAGAACTTAAAATGCCCGGATCGACTGAATCCGGTTGGACGATTGATGACCTTGTTGGTTTCCAACATACTCTTGGCTTGTCTGTCAGGCAAAGTTTCAAGCATCATACATACCTCCAAGCGCCACTGAGCTTTCAGGGAAAATTTCTTTCCCCTTTTATTGTTGAAGCATTGTTAATATGAATATGAAATCTATTATTAATATGTAATGTAATCGGGTTTTGTCATGATGAAGAGAGAATAATAATACTTTTAGAAGTTACTCCTTCCCCTCTTTTCAAGTGCGCAGTCTCGGACGGATCATGGATTAGGTTACATACGATGTAAACCGGTCTCATTATTCATGACAATGGCTAAAGCGTGCAGGTATCTTACGCTTTGGTGAAGCAATAATCTCTAAAAAATACTTTAGTCTTCGTTTGAAGCCATATGTGTTGCATTGCCCTCTTGAACCCTGCTCGATTTCTCTTGAAGGTGGAACTTCAAATTTATTGACTGGAAGAAAGAGAACCGTCGAGTGATGCCTAACACCGCAAAAAATCCTTGAACTTCGAGGTCAGGCTTTTCATACTCCGGAGGGAGGAATTGCATCCCGAACGGAGATGGCGAAACAGAGGGAACCTTCTAGCGCTTCTGGCCCTTGAGAAAACTGGGACCGAGATTTTTCTTTTTCTCACGCAGTCGAAAATCGAAAGGGGGGGGGACTGGCTGAAGAAGCGCCAAAAGTTTGAGGCCAACTAGCAAAGAACAAGAACGGGTTGGTGGGAAAGAAAAGAAATGACGAGCACCAGGCGATTTCTAGGCTGAGAACCAATTAAGTATCCAAGGACCCAAAAGGAATTAAAGAAGCTCAATCGCTTTGCCTGCACCTGCCGCCGAGAACAGCGAGATGAAAAGGACAAAACAGCTTTTAGTAGGCGAAAGCGGCTAGTAGAGAGGAATAGTGTCGCGATCGTGAGGCTCAGGAGGCACCGAGAAATGAAGTAGGGGCATGGGGGGAAATAATGGCGCAATAATCTCCGAGTTAAAAATCCAGGTTAAACCAGGGGGAGTCGAGGAAACAGCCCAAAATTAAAGCGGCAGAGCCATCAGGTTCCTTCAAGGTTACTATGATAGAATGAACACTCGTTTAAGGCTTTTGCGAACATCGGAAGGAACTTATCTATCTATGAACAAGACGGATTTCCAAGTCCCCAACAAAACACCGGATTGAGCTGGGGATCAAGATATCCGCCTCTCAGAAGAGCATGTCGTACACGACAACTCCATACATAAAATTCAACACAGTAGTAGTAGTAGTAGTAGTAGTAGTATTATACTGATTTAGTGGTGGGGTTATCATCAAATGTTTAGTTATTAGTGGCGAAAAGTCCGGCGAAACTCGATTTTTTGGTCGGACTCCGGGGAGGCACTACTAAAACTTGATAGTCTATCGAGGTATATAATTAAACTTATATTATAATAAATAGCGTAAAATAAGTCTTGCCTAAGTACTTAGTCCTAGTACTAACGATGATGGAACCTTTTTGCCGGGAGTGTTCTAGAAAGCGCCACACCTCGATACAAAGTTCCCGCGATAATATGACTCGATGGAGAGATATGATCGCTAGAAATATGATATAGCCAAAAAAAAAAAAATTCTATTAGATGTATCCCTAATAAGCGTGTCCCATCCAGCTGGCTGGTGTGGACGGAGGCTTGGCGGTTGTGATTGCCTTTCTTTCATCGATATCGAAATTATATTTATTATATTAACTAACATACAGGAAAGGGCAGTATCATATATACCTGTCCTAATATGACCTGAAATGAAGTGCCCTGGGATATTTATATTTGTAGTTATATACTTATCATAACTTATATTATATCATACCTTATTGATCATGCATTGCATGCATGTTCGCATCACATGTTGCCGTAGGTACCAGGTCTCTCTCTCTCTTTCATGATTATTTTATTGTTATTCATTATTCAGTTTTCCTATATATCATACTGGAAGAAGCTTTTCTTCTTGAGAATACATAATCACATAATCATCAGATAGAACGACTTATTATAGTTATAAAATAATAATAATATCATAACTAATCATAAGGTATATAGTTTGTATCGTAGAAAATGATGAGGTGGGGGATTCTAGTGCTGATTGATTGACGGATTTCTTAGTCAGTTACTATTTTCTATAGTCTAACGGCCTGATACTCTTAGGAAAGTTAAACCATGAAAGTTATTAGGGATTCTTAATAAGATGAAATCGATCCTGCTATTACTGGGAGTATATATTATCACAATAATAATAATAATAATAATAATAATAATGGGAAGTACTATAGACTCGGAGTTACTGAGTTAGTTAATCATGATATGATATATAAAACTAACTAGTTATGGTTATGTCACTGGGTGGGTCTATGTCTATGTATATTACTAGTGGGTACTTAAGGATACTGACTTACTACTACAGTAGGAGGTTGTAAGGGACAATGTGCAAGTAAATAACATGTCACAGATGATGATACAATGGATGGGACGAAAGAGGTATCGTGCCTCCTGCCGGACTCGGGAATGAACAGGGAAAACCTTCGTTGTTGAAGTTGTCTCGAGATGGCTTTCCTCTTTTGTCCTTCCTGTCTTTGTTCTGGATTATTATTGATTGATTGATTGTCTCCAGATAGATAGATAGATAGATAGACAGATAGATAGACAGATAGATAAAACCATCTAGAGATCGTATTCCGTCTCTTTATATACCTCTCCAACTAATCCCACGCCACCGTATCAATCTATCCTCCCATTATTATTCCGGTGTCTCACCTGCCCTCTATCGGAACTCCCGATCGAGTAGGCAGAACAGATCAGAACTCTCACCCGAACCTCTTCATTATTCATCCATCCAATGATCCACTCCTGCCCCGGAGAAAAAAAAAAAAAAAAAAACCAAAAAAAAAAGCGAGTTCGAAACCCGTAATGAGATAATCATAGAAAGTAAAATCGAGTCCAGCCCGGTCCTCATCTTCGCCGTGGTTCTTTCCTCCACCGAACTGAACTGAACCTTTGCCAAAGATCCGGCCCTCCCGCCTCCACCTTTTCGTGAGCTCCAAAAGTTCCCCCAGGGTTGTTGTCCAGACTTCTTCTCCTTTCCTCCTGACCCTACTGACCCCAGTATTGCTTTCTCCTGTCATCGTGCCCTCTTGGTCCGCCCCTTGCTGCTGCTGCTGCTGCTGCTGTGGTCGTGGTGGTGATGACGACGACAATAGCCAAATTCTGACTCTTCAGCTTGCAGCTCTTGGGACCTGAGTACTGAGTACCAGAGAGAGAGGAGCCCCCGTTCTCTTTCTTCAGCCCTTCCTCTTCCGGGTGCAACCTTCATCATCATACCAGTCCAGCTGACCGGTGCCATTGTTCTTCTGCCCTGGTGTCATGAGCTCTAGCGGTTGAGTGCTTCCTTTCGGGAATCCGTGAGATACTGCGAGCAGATGATCGGTTTTGTTCTTTAATAATAATCCCCGGGATCGTCCACGTCATGTACCGTCCCCAGACTCGAGCAGATCCAGTTGACCTCAAGTTTCCGACCGCTTTGTTCGGGACGAAAACGGGAACATTCGTAGCCGCTATCCACTGCACGGACAAACGATCTTCCAGCAGAACTGCTGGCGCAAACCTGAAGAGGACCAACAGCACCAGGACTACTAACTCCAGCAACACTGCGACGACAATCGCCACGACTACAGTTGCGCTCAAAGTTGCTCGGACATCCAAAACGACAACAACCGGTCTTACAGGTCATGCGCGTAAGCGCAGCAACGGTTCTGTGCACGGCCGAGACATCGGCCTGGGACAAGCTGCGATGAACTTGGCCGACCCCGGGCCTGCGCTCTACGTGCGCGCTCTCTATGATTACCGCACCGATGATAATACGAGCCTCAGTTTTAGAAAGGGCGATGTGATTCAGGTGCTGAACCAGCTCGATACCGGCTGGTGGGACGGCGTCATCGGTGACGTTCGAGGCTGGTTTCCAAGCAATTACTGTGCCGTAATAGCCGACCCAGAAGACCTAGATGATCAGGCCTTACATCTCCAGGATGGGGGTGCTGTTGGGACCAGTAATGGCGGCGACATCAATGCAGAGTCGGGTGCTGAGGAAGACGATGACGGTGATCTTCAGGAGGATAGGGCTGCCAATTTCGAGCGGGATGGCCATGAATCGGGACCAGTATTTCCTATTGAGAGCACAGCCTCGATATCGACCGAGCAGGAAGAAGCAGCGTTCTGGATCCCTCAGGCTACCTCAGATGGCCGGTTGTTTTACTTCAATACCCTTACGGGCTACAGCACCATGGAGCTTCCCCTGGAGAACCCCCTTTTGACAAGCGACACTGGTCCACGAGACCGGTCCAATATCTTCGTCCCCAACCAGACCCGTCCACCCCAAGAGCTGTTGGCCCAGGATGGGGACGGCCGGAATGGATTTAACTCGGGGTCCGAATGGGGACCGCTGATACGGTCCTCACACGACTCGACATCTCGACGCAGCCGATCCATGTCAAATGGCGGCTCTTCCGTTACCTCGATGAATTCCTTCACCCCTTCATTGTTGATCACGTCTGTTCCTGACTCGAAGGGTTTTCAACAATCGACGACTGTTATACAAGATACTTCGACGGCCGCGCGACCTTCGACTGCTACCTCATCGACCTCGGAACCGCTTCCATCGTTCAGCATCCCCCATCACTTTGTCGATGAAGGAATGTCAGGACCGGTGACTTGGTCCACCTTAGTGGATAACATGCGACAGGCCATTGAAGATTATCGACAAGCGTTGCTAAATGGAGACCGCTGCGAATACGTGCGGAGAGCGGAGGATATATCAGACCACCTTCGGATGCTGCTCGCTGCAGGCTCGGATACAACTGACAACCACTCGGGCAATCCATCCATCATCTCGACAAATAAGGCCCTCTATCCTCATTTTCGGGATATGATGTCAAGGTTCTCGAAGCTAGTCTTGTCGTCGCATTTGGCCGCAGCGGACTGGCCTGGGCAAGATACTGCAGCGAAGTGTTTTCAGGAAGCCGAAGGTGTTCTCCGCGCTGTCTATGGTTACGTGGAGATTGCGAAGCAGCAACGGGGTAATAATATTCGACGCCTGGTTCCTGGGTTTCTAGTTAATAGCTTCAAGGGTGGGAATTGGCGATCCAATGGCACCGGACCCAACGGATCTGCGACCACGTCATTTCTGGACGCGGATGGACAGGAGCCTTCTGCGGAGCCTTCAGTTCCTCTGGACCCAGCTATCTTGGATATGGTCGACACGTTAAGAAAATCCCTTGTGGTCAGTCTCCGCAGGTTGGATGAACATTTGACACTCACGGAGAAGATAGTCACGATTGAAAGGCACGGCGCGATCGGGGATTCTGTCTGTGATGCGGCTGCCAAGGTGCTTGAACTTTATCGACCATGGATTTCCACCGTGGAGTCACTTAACTTGGCTGCTCTTGGCACCAGTTTCCAGAATCCCCAGCTGACTGACTTCGCCGTTCAGAAACAGAAGGTCTACGAATCGGTTGCGGACTTTGTTCTCAGCTGCCAGGGAGTATCAGCGCCTCTAGGGGATGAATGGGCCGAGCTTCGCGGAGACTCTCTTGAGGACCGTCTAAACAGTGTACGTAGCACGTCCCGGCAGCTGGAGAACTATATCTCCCAAGTCAGTTTCTCGCTCTCTCTTCTCCTGGAACAAGTCCCCGCCAAGCCTGCCCTCTCTGTGGAGCCAAAACAACCTGCGAATCCCCGCACCGGAAGCGATCCTTTGAAAGGGAGAACTTCCGAGTCTGGCTTTTCGGTCAACGTGGAGGATGGAAACGAGATGGTGCGGCGTAAGCTGGACAAAGCACATCGTTTCTTTGGCCAAGCGCCGCCAGCAACTATTCCACGAGACCCGGTGAGGGAGCCGGAAGAGACGCCCTGGTTCTTAAAATTTGACCATGAAGGAGAGGTATTCTACGACAGCAAGGCTGATGTCCCGATGTTGAAGTGTGGTACGCTGGGCGGTCTGGTGGAGCAGCTGACCCGTCATGACAAGCTCGATGCATCTTTCAACAATACCTTCCTTTTGACCTATCGGTCCTTTACCACCGCGTCCGAACTCTTTGAGATGCTTGTGCAGAGGTTCACGATCCAACCACCCTACGGCCTAAATAAGGATGAATTGCAGATTTGGATGGAGAGGAAGCAGCAACCTATCCGATTTCGGGTGGTGAATATATTCAAAAGCTGGTTTGAAAACTTCTGGATGGAGCCTAGTGATGAAGCTAACATGAACCTCCTCCGACGCGTCCATGCATTCACTAAGGACTCAATTGCGACGACCAAGACCCCTGGCTCTCCCCAGTTGTTGGCCGTGATCGACAAGCGTTTGAAGGGCGAAGATACCACCACCGTAAAGAAGCTGGTCCCAACGCATAACATGCCTGCCCCGACACCCATCCTACCAAAAAATATAAAGAAACTCAAGTTCCTGGATATTGATGCGATGGAGTTCGCAAGGCAGTTGACCATTATCGAGTCACGGATTTACGCGAAAATCAGACCTACCGAGTGCCTGAACAAGACCTGGCAGAAGAAAGTTAATCCGGGAGAACCGGAGCCGGCGACTAACGTGAAGGCACTTATTCTACATTCGAATCAACTTACCAATTGGGTTGCGGAGATGATCCTCACCCATGCCGATGTGAAGAAACGGGTAATGGTTATCAAACATTTCGTGAACGTGGCAGACGTATGGCCTCATAGATTGGAACTTAAATGAACGCTTAGCTAACTGCGGTGCAGAAATGCCGCGGTCTGAACAACTTCTCGACTTTGACCTCCATTATTTCTGCCCTTGCAACTGCTCCGATCCATCGGCTGGGTAGAACATGGGCTCAAGTCAGCGGGAGGACCTCAACCGTTCTAGAACAGATGCGCCAGCTCATGGCGAGCACCAAGAATTTTGGCGAGTATCGCGAGACCTTGCATCATGCGAATCCACCATGTATCCCATTCTTCGGTACGTACTACCGGACTCGATGATGCTAACCGTTTTGGTCGCCCAACTGACTACCGCGCATGGCAGGTGTCTACTTGACCGATCTGACGTTCATTGAAGACGGTATCCCTTCTCACACTCCATCCGACCTGATCAATTTCAATAAGCGGGCCAAGACGGCCGAGGTCATTCGCGATATCCAGCAATATCAGAACGTACCGTATCTTCTTCAGCCGGTTTCCGAGTTGCAGGATTACGTTCTGAGTAACATGCAGGCCTCCAATGACGTACATGAGATGTACGACCGGAGCTTGGAAGTGGAGCCGAGGGAGCGAGAAGATGAAAAGATTGCGAGGTATGAAAATTTGTTAGGAGGAAAATCCGGTGGTGGACTAGCGACTCCGGGCCATCTTTGTCCCTCTGATTTTGTCTAGGAAGAATGTGTATCCTGTGGTTTCACTCCTCCTTTGACTCCACGCCTATCCCGTGTTCGCTCCCACTATCTTATCACCGGTATTCTTTCTTCCCAGCTGTCTTCTCTTCTCTTGCTTTTTTTTTTTCCCCTGTTGCCCTTTTCGTACTTAATTACCTATGGAGGCCGGCTACGACCGCTGACCATTTTTATATAGACTTCTCTCCGAATCGGGATTCCTGTAGCCCGGTTGCAAGATGCTTATTTTGCAGGATTTTTTCCTTGTCTTTCGATCATTTGCATGCGATCCTTGGCGACGCCATATTACAACAGGGGAAATCCCATGTGCAGGGCATACATGGCAGTCATGCAATAACCACCACAGAAAAACACATGTCGGGTATTGGGAGAGTAGAGATTCCCCTAACTGCACAGCGAAAGAGACTGAAGTTTAGTGGTGATCACCACAGCTGTGTTTGAGATTACCAAGTCCACGCGGCGATACTTGGTACGGGACAGAATCAGGTTCTCTATCGGTCAAACAATCAGGCTGACTTCTGCTCCATGAAGGGCTAACTGTCATATGAGCCTCCCGATCCGGGTCCGGGGTTCCCTATGATAGGATAGAAATCCCAGTCATGCAAGGCATGTGACCCAATGCCGTTTCGTTCTGTGGGGCGGTGGGGAGGAGCTTATGTGGGGTATATCCCGATCCACGAGCCACGAGATAAGGATGACGGGTCTTGTGTGTCGGATTCGATGCGCGGCGCCGATTGGCTAGTCGCAGCTCTCTGAAGATGACACGAGAACATAGGACGCTTGCTTGGTTTGGTTATCTTGGTCCTCCGATATGAGCTGCCCGACTAATGTTCATTCCCTCGATTCGTTGAGACCGATTAGGGAGCATGCAATGATGTTACCTAGCGTGGACGTCTGTCTAGCGGTTGGCTTACTTATTGGCCTACGCCTGCTGTGGCTAGAGAAGAAAAATCACTCATCAGATGGACTAAAAAGTCATGGTCTCCTGGGCCTATATACCATATGAAATGCACATTTGTACACCATTGTAAAGGGAGTTCTATTTTCTTTCATTTTCCACAATTGGGTTTTACCTCCGGATCTGCCTTCCTACTTGAAGTTTTCTCATGCTAGATAGGTATGGACAGTTGTTTCCCATTAAAATATTTGTCCTCTATATTCTTTCCTTTCCTTTTTGCTATCATACAAAGTAAATAAATAGGCTAGTATCATATTTGATCAATTGAATTAATTACTTACCTAAAGTAAATTGTCTACTCTTTGTTCTGGGGAATATTGTACATCCGGCCTAGGGTGAAACTTGGACCTCATCGAGAGCCGTTTATGCCAGGCTGGTTACTATATATCATATGTACGGTACGTCCATACAGGTACTCGATTATTGGATAGAGAAGGGCGAAGAAAAGAGACAAAGGATGGATCAATGTCTATTTGTATTAACTCCCGACCCGGGTTCAGCTTGTCGGATACCTCTATCGATGCCTTGGAAGAGAGCTTTCTTGATATCCGCTGCCATTAAACCGCTCACTTCCTCTGCAACGATGCGCTGCCCATCTCGGACAACCTTTTCTAACTGCCGGTCCTTACTGGTACTGAATGCGGGCCCTCGGGAGCTGCTTGTTTCGATGCCTCGTGATGCGCGCTTGATTTTCTGGCTCAGGTCCATCATTTGCTTGCTCCTGTAGTCTCGTGTGGCAAATAACGGACTTTGACTAAGGGTAGCAACCCAGTATTTGTTCCATAGAAGGGAGAGGAGCTGGGTGTCCAGTGTGCTCTTGAAATGGGCCACTTCGAGCGAATAGTACCGGGACGCGTGGGTGCCGAAATCCTCCACTTTGTTGAGCGGAATACTCTGATACTCGTCATCTTCGTGTGCCTCCGAGGGCGGGGTGTAGTCGTCAGGGAAGGTCCGAAAGGCGCCGATCTCGACCTTGCCCGCAGAGATGGTCCGATCGGGGTCGATGACGATCGCGACGAACGGGTCGTTGTGCTGCTGCTGCAATCTTTGCGTCGACACGTCAATTCCCGACAGCCAGCACCCGTAGCCTGGATGGCTGTGGTACCATCCGACTGCGTTCTCCATTCGTCCGGCGTCGCGACAGGACTCGAGATACTCCACCATGTACTCGTTTGCCTCTTCGTGGGCGTTGACTCGCGTCTCCGTGCCCTCGACCGGTAGCCGGAAGGCGTCCGTCACGACAAACGTTTCCGCGAGGATGTAGCCCTGCATCAGGCCCATGATCTCTAGCGATTTTCCAGCGCGAGCATGCATGACCATCTTCAGTAGCGCAACCGCCGAGATGCGGACAGATTTGAAGTAGTGAGGGTTATTTGCCCAGGGCCGGGCAGCGACCAGAGCCTGATGCGTTTCTTCGTTGTATCCGTAGAGCGCATCTCGTTGCGGATCAACCAGGCTGATGGCATTCTCAAACTCTGACGTCCTCCATATCAACAAATCAGCAAATGAGCTTTGGGGGGTTTATTTTCTTCCTTCGTGGCTGGATCGGATAGTACTAACCCCAAGACTGCTGAGCAGGCTGCATTATTGTCCTAAGTTACTAGAACGTTTCAAGAAGCTGACAGAGGAAGGAAGGGTGTGATCTCTTTAAGAAGGGAATAATAAAATAATGGAGAGGTTTAGAGCTCTATCATAGGGCTCTATTATATCATCTGATAAGTTAGAAAGGGAACTGTCTCAGTCGGAGAAATGGGCAAGGAGGGAGGGTCCATTCAAAATCATTGCTGGGCTAATTGCGGCTCTCTTTATTTTAATAATTAGGTTAGCCTGTTCATATGAGCTGAACTATGATAGGTCGGAACCACAAAACAGCTACAACCTTCCATAATGCTATCATTAGAGGTAGTTTTTACATTGTAACCGGCCAATTATCATCAAGGTGCGCTATGAAAGAGCACTTTTTCGACCGGGCTGAACGGAATTAATTACCATTCCATAATAATATAATACAGATCGTAAGTTATATAAAACTGGTTATGCCTAACCATTACCGCTCTTCGGGACTCCAATAGTGTATAGTCTCGAAGCAAGTTCTATTTCAAACCTTTCCTATGCGTAAGGAAGGACCTTCCCGGATCTCCCTTATAACGCCAGTTCCCAGTTGAAGATCATGTTCAAAGATAGCCTCTCCTGCTCTCATATTCACGAGTACTGATTGACGGGCAGAAATGCCACCTAAGTGGCTCACCTGATACACGGCGTGGGTCTACTGGACCGCGACAAATAGGATCTAGCACTCCTCCATCAAGACTGAAATTATCGTAGTCGAATACTACAATTTTATGGCCATCCTTTAAATTAAATATCAGTAAAAAGCAGCAACAAAATTTGCTACAGAATTTACTTACATCTGGATTTACCGAGATCAAATAGTCATTGAAGCTTGTGCAAACATCACCTCAGAGAAGAAAACCGTTCTGACAAGAATTAATGTTGGTGCTCTAGGCACCATGCCTTAGTTAGCTCGCTAGTTTTAAGTAGGATCACCATCCACCGAGCAAGCCCTCTCATGGGGAGGCTTTCAGTTCCATGGATTAGTCCCTGATACACCAGCTGTAGCGTCTATATCGGTCCGAGATTTGCCTCAATAAAAAGATTCTCTTTCTCAAGTGGAAAGGAATGGGCGCTCTTAAAGTCACTCCAGTTATTAAAAGGGCCATTTCGATTAAGAGTACCAGATAAGACATACTTCCTGTCTTATAGACATATTCTTTCTCAGAAGCTGTATTCATGCCTGCTTCTGCTTAAATGACAGCAACCGATGGACCTATTCTAGTTAGTAAAGTAGTCTAACCATAAAGCCTACTATCACAATAGACATCATAATCATCAGGTTCGACAGGTTTACTTGTCGGTAGGATTCTCTGTTCAGATGCTCGTTCCTCGGCGTAAAAATCGGCACCTGCGATAAGTAGAATCAATCAGATACTACAGGATCCGAAGGAATACAGCTTCTATTATCGATCCATTCTGTCGGAAACCACCAAAACAGGAGCCAGTAGCACCGCCATAGATGAAAGCGTTTCGATATCCCTTGCGATCAAGAGGCATTTGGGGTCTGTAGCAACCGGTGACCTCTCAAACAAGTGGGTAGATACCTGAGCAAAGATGACTAGGCGGGGGTTATTATTAGGTAGGGAGTTAAGGCGGCAGAATATGATTATAGTGTAGTACCACAGCTTGGTGGGATTGTGATGAGCCAGTGCGGAAGGCGGTGAAGCCACGTGCACCGTTGCTAGGACTACCGATCTTTTGTGTATCCGGTGATATGATTAGACGACTTCTCCTTGTCCACTACATCCAATCCCCTGATTTTCATCAATCCACCTCATCTCTCCTTTCCCTTGCAGCGCTATCTTTTATGACACACTTGCGGAGCGCGTTCCCAGTGGATTCAAATGGAACTGCATTACCGCCATTGAAACGCATTCGTTTGCCTATTCTCAACCAACCCCATTCATTATCGGGAATCACCTAGACGCGGCGGCTGTTGCCGTTCAGACCACGGACCATCTTTGTCGCGACCCGCAGCAGTAGTGGCCTCGACCATCGCGCCTTTTCATATCATCCGTGATGGCAGTCGACACAAGCTACCTGACCACCCAAGTCAACTCAATAGTTGGCCAGTTGCATGGCGTTTTCGACGAGATTGGTATCTCAAATCATGAGCGAGAATCCCGGGAGGCGGAGGTGTGTTATGCTTGTTGTCAATCTCGCGCGCATCGCGCTCCTATATAGAAAGGCGCTGATATCCTGTAGCTCTTCGCAGCTCTATCAGAAACGCTGCAAAATCATCTACGTATTGTCAACACGTCGGTACCCTCCCCGAAAACCGTGATTGCCATTGTGGACTAACCGATGTGTTGCAGTGAGAAGAACGACATGATTGAAGAAGCACAGCGCCTCATCAAGAATGTAAAGCAGATGGAAGTATCCTTAGATAATGCGAAGACAACGTCACAGTACGGCGCTGAAGACACTGATCTACGTGTTTCCTTTCCTCTCAATCGATGTCTCAGCATCCTCAAAGAAAAAAACACTGCTATCAGCAAACTACATCGTGAGCGTTTCGAACAAGTCAAGAGTCAGTGGCCACCGCCTGATCGCGAGTTTGGGAGCTAATGTGATCGCAGAACTCGTAGAAGCTCTCGAATCCTACTCGTCCCACCTAGAGCCATCCTTCGTTGCAATTGAACTGCCGCCAACTTCTCCAGGCCTACCGGTTCCCCCTACTTTTGACCTTTCTCCCACTTATGTATCCGCATTGGATAATGAATTTACCAGAGTCTATGAAGAGTACAACCGGCGTATCTCACTTGTGAAATCAATATCGGAAGAAGTCATCAAGCTTTGGGCGGAGCTCGGTACTCCTCAAGCGCAAACTGACCCTGCTATCGTCAAGCATTACCGAGATGCCCCCGAGCAGTTGGGACTACATGAATCAGACCTGGCTAGCCTTAGGGCAAGACGTGAGAAATTGCTGGACGACAAGAAGGGTCGCGAACGGCGATTAAAGGAGCTGAGAACTGCCGTTGAGAACTTATGGGAACGCCTGGGAGTCGAAGAACGTGCCCAAAAGACCTTCATAGCTGCAAACCGCGGCTGCGGACTGAGGACAATTAATGAATTTGAGGATGAGCTTGCTCGCCTCACTGAGCTCAAAAGACAGAACTTACATCTTTTCGTTGAGGATTCCCGGTGCAGACTGCAGGAGCTTTGGGATGGCCTCTACTACTCCGAAGAAGAGATGCTGGATTTCACGCCTGCTTTCTCGGATGTTTACAGTGACGCTCTTCTGGAAGCACATGAGGCTGAAATTGCGCGACTGGAAACACTGAGGGAGCAACGGGCGCCAACACTCCAGCTAATTGAAAAGCATCGAACTCTCATTCAGGATCGTGATTCCCTCACCGCCTCGAGTCAAGATGCCTCCCGCTTGATGACTCGCGGAAACAAGGGCGAGCGCCGCGATCCAGGTAAGCTGTTGAGGGAGGAGAAGATGAGGAAAAGAATTACAAAAGAGCTACCTAAAGTGGAAGCAGACCTCAGGAAGGCTTTGGAGAAATGGGAAGATGAATATGGGCGACCCTTCTTAGTCTATGGCGAAAGATACCTCGATGAGATAACTCCCCAGGTGGCGAAACCTCCACCGCGCTCCAAAACGCCTTCCGGTCCTCCTGCATCGGCCAAAGTCGGTCCTGTCAAGCAGCCCCCGTCTACACGTGGAGGGAATACGATGAGAGGACCTCCGCCTGCCCGCTCGGCAACCAAGACCCCCACAGGGTCTATGCGACACAACCCAGTCCATGGCTCTACTCTGGCGGCAGGCACAAAATCACCATCGAAGATTCCTGCTCGCGTCCCTCTAGGGAACATGCCTTACGGGGGTAACTCCCCCGAACGCCATTTCCCGCCTCCAAATTCTTACTCTTCCAATACCACCCACAGCAAGATGCCTCCCCCCGCTCCACCGCCCAAGATGCGCGATTTGATTGCCGAACCAAGGGACAATTCAACTGGCCCTTACACTATGGAACCACCGCGTTGCGGAAGTGTGATGTCAAGTAGGAGTGTGCGGCCTATCGGTGTCGAGGATGTATATGATGATCGCAATCAGCGTTCCTATATGAATAATTCCGGTCAATCCCTCAGGATGGAGACAGTTACTCAGTCTTCTCAACCTTTCCTATCTTCAACGAGCAGGGAAGCAGCATATCCTCGAGAGAATATCCGTCTCCAGCAGCAAGGCCCGGTACCAGCTCCGAGACAGATTTCCAACACATCTACGGTTCATACAGTAACATCAGGGTCCGAGAACTGGGAGACATACGATGATGCCTCTGAGCCTGAGGCTGATGCGAGCGATGTCTACTACGCTAAGCTTCGCGCTGCTCACGGGAAGCGGTTCGCTCCCGACGATAACCAAAAAGGCCTATCTGTAGAAAAAAAAGTTAAGGGTATCAGAAGCGTGGCGTCGGAGGAGAGGCAAATTGAAGGGGATGACCAGTTCATGAGAATGGGAGGCAGCGGTGATGGATGGACTGATGACATGGAGCCTTATTAAGACTATGTCTCATACTCGTCGCTTACGATCGAGGTTTTCCGCGCCCAAATTACACAGCAACGATACTGACGAGAGTCCACGACCTCACGATTCCACGGTTGGCCTATGAATCTCTCTGTCCCTGAAAGTTAATTCTAACGCTGCTGAATTCTCTTCAGTTCTTACCGCATTCTCAGCCGGTCTACCACGATACGATTCCGCCAAAACTCAGTCTCTTTCTATTCTATGTCCATAATTATGGGGTCATTTCTTTATTGAAATTTGTACTTTAACGACTTCTCGAATTGCCTTCTCAATCGAGCCTTCGACCCTCCTGATGCTTCTATCTACGTCTGGTTATTGTCTTTTCACGCAGCATCTGACTGATCTAGTGTTGGAAAGCACATGACGCATGACGCCGCATATACCAATTTCTTTTCGATTATCTCTGCTTTCGGCTTCTCTTTGTAGAACGGGAGTTTGTGTTCCAGTATCGGCGTCTGGCCTGTGGACGCGGTTGTGGGTGGACTTAACTCTGGTTGTTCAGCTCTCCTACATAGGTAGGCAGTTTAGCCTCCCCTGTACCTGGTGTACTTTGATACTACGTGTACGGAAAGATATGGCCCTCTTAAGGCGCTGGACGTTGAAAACAGACAAAAGAAAGAGTTCGCCGTCTAAATTCAACAAAGCTGTACTTAATAATGTGAGAGGTTTTTTTTTTTCGTTTTCTTTTTCCCCTTTTTCCTTTCTTAATCGATTTTGTTGGGGAGTTAGTACAGTTGGCGCATTTCCAGTTCCTGGCCCGGCTGTGGTATGTAACGAGTCTCAAGAGTCTCTTTACATCTATGTACTATTGAATCGTTTGATTTGAATCCTTTCATCTTCTCTTCTCCTGGTGCTTTGGCTTTTTTGTAGTTCCCTACCTCAGCTTCCAATATATATCCGTCGATTAACCTACCGATCAATCGACGAGAAGAGCAAACAAGGTACGGGTATTAGGTATATGATATCTTCCATATAATGCATATACAATTCAGGTACGCTCATGGTTTGGTTTCTATCATATCATAACCTTATCGACCGCTTTTCCTGGTCTTGGCTGGAGGCGTTGTTACGAACTTCATTTAGATAAGGCAACATGTATTGAGATTATTAAGGGAATGTATAGATATAATATTATAAGGCTAAAATCACTGATTGTATTGTAGAATTTTAAATTAGCTCTTCTGAGCACTTAATCAATGTGCTGGGTGTTAGGTAAATACATACATAGTAATGACAATTGTATATAGTACGGAGATATAGTGGTGTATAATATATGCCCAGAGAAGGTAGATACCAGATAAGTTCGACGGTATTGATTAGAAGAAAAGAGAACTTTTTTCTTCTAACGCTGTATAAAAAAAGAGCACAGCCCATTCAGACATCATTTTTATATCATAGTTTCCGTTCCTCTTCGCTTCTCACTTTCCCCTCGTTTATCTTGTAGCTGTTGCTTGTTAGCATTGACCAACTAGGACGGCCTCCTAGTACGATTACCTAGTGGTGGGCCGGGTCGATTGCAAGGTAGATGCGGAGGAGAGCCGTTTAGCCTCTTGCAGTCTCCTGACAGATTCGGCACGACCGAGGACTTCCATTGTTTCGGGAATACCTGGGCCGGGAGCGCCTGCACAAAGAGCCCAGCGGAGGTAGTGGTAAAGCTCTTTCTTAAAGGCCTTGTCAGCAGTTACTCCGACTTTCACAGCGTTTAAGTCGACTTTGTCGTTGGAGGATGAGGGAGGCGAAGATGGTGATGTTGATGAGAACAGTATCAAACTAGCTATGGCGGAGCCATTGTAGGAAGAGATGTTGAATCGATGGGTTTCTGCATCCCAATGGGACTGTGGGACGAGCGAAAAGGCAGCAGCAGCGGTGTGAAGTGCTGATATGGGAAAAGAATGTTCGGTGGTAGAGGATGGTAAAGAGTTCTCTGTCCCACTTAGCGACGCCATCTTGCCGGGCCTAGGCATGTATGGAGGTCGGTCTAACGTGGTCGTGAAGAATGTTCTGTTGCGATTGAGGAATTCTTCGGCGTTCGTGTAGAATTTTGTGTCTGCGCGAAGAAGTAAGGATATATATTCGAAGAGAGACCGGCCCTGGAGAATCGGAGACCTGGAGAGCATGCGTCAGTAAAGTCATTGGAGTGATGCAGACTGCCATGTGAGGCTTGATGCGGTCAAGATCGAAACCTAGAAACATCACCAAATGGACTCACAGCTGTTCCTTGGACCATCTGGCCTTTGCCACTTGTGAAAGCCTGGCTACCATTTCCTTAAACTCTTCACCACCTTCGGCCGCGAAGCGTTGGGCGTGTGCCCTTTGAAGGAACCATAGTTTCTCAAATGAAACAACAGTGTTTCCTCTCGTGATTTTAAGATTGAACTAATCAGGCCTTAGCATCTAGCCTTCCAGGATCGTCACTGGGATGTCGTACGGCTTGTTCCAGCCCTTCAAGGCTGAACACATCTGACTTCTGACCATGAGACCAACCTAGCAAAGCAGCAAAATTGACTAAGGCGGCCGGCGAAATCCCTTGCGTATCTTTAAAAAACGATATGCCGATATCAGCATTGCGTTTGCTCAGCTTCTGTCCGTTCTGATCAACAAGGAGCGGTACATGACCGAATTTTGGCGGATCCCATTTAAATGCGTGATACAGGGCGACATGCATCGGTGTCGAAGCCATCCATTCCTTGTTATACAAATTAGTAACTTCGAAAGAATCTAAAGTCAAGGCATTCCACGCACAGTCCCACGAACGACATGAGTTATCTTCATGCTATGATCATCCACCACATTTGCGAGATGGTAGGTCGGCTGCTCATCCGATTTTAACAGAATTGGATCATCATAAACACGGTTGGGGGAGATCTTTTTCGCTTTGTCATTGGCAAAAATGTTTTGGCCAGTCCTTCCATATACAATATCGTCGAACATCGGATAGCCGTCAACTTTCAATCGAACAACGAATGGTTCTCCTCTCACTGCCCGTTCCTCAGACTCATCATGAGAAATATCGAAGCATTTTCTATCATATCCAGCTGGGAGCCCTGCTTGGTTACGGTGTCTTGCAAGAACGTCAAGCCGTTCTGGAGTACAGAAACACCGGTATGCATAGTCACTAACAATGAGATCTCTGGCATGAGAGCGATAGATGGCTGTTCGTTCGGACTGGGTAGAAGTTAGTCCATAAGCTACCAAGCTAAAGGTGAAGGGAAAAGCATTAAATGCTACCTGTCTGTAAGGGCCATATGGTCCTCCTACGCCGGGTCCTGTAAGCAAGACTCAGCGCCAAGTTTTCAAGCTTGCGGCAAGATTGTGAATCGACCTTCATCCCATTGCAGCCTGGCCCATTGTAAATCCGTCTGCAATCGTTCTTCTGCCCTATGGACTTTTCTTCTCTTTGGTTTGTTAGTTGAAAAACACTCGACTCCTTCGCTTCGACTGACCTGATCCGTGTCCTCGATCCGGAGAATGAACTGACCTCCAGTTCGTTTAGCAAGTAGATAGTTAAGAAGCGCCGTCCTCAACGAGCCAAGATGAAGGAGCCCAGTAGGAGAAGGAGCAAAACGCGTTCTAGCTGGTGTACTTGGGAGGAGATCTTTGCTGCTATTCTTTTCGGTACGAAGAACATTCGACATGAGGTTCCCTACCGCAACAGAATGATTGGCTCTGCATTGTGCATGGATCCACGAAAAAAAAGGACGGGGTAGAAGTTGGTAAGAATGGCTCTTCATGAGGAGAATAATGGTTAGATTGAGAAAGGTTGATCAAACATCAGCAATCTATAGAAAACCAGGCCAGACACAAGAGAATACAAAGAAAGAATTTCCCGCCCGGCAGAAATCCACCGAGTTCGCGCAACTTTTTTTTTCTGCCATCCCCGGGACTACTTCATACCTTTTTTTTGAGACCTAACCATTATCTTACTCTGTCACTAGTCCTCCGTTAGCAAAGGGTTATCATACATCTAGCTTTGCTTTCCCTGGCTTATCGTATACTGTTTATCCGGTTGTTGCCCCAAAGGCGTGACGAGTACGCGTTCCGTGATTAGAACTTGGTTGAAAAGCTTCGCTAACGCTTCCATTAATAGTGGATGATAACACGCATACTGACCTCTACGGTATTGTAAGAAAAACATCTTGAACCACAAAAGCTGACGGGTCGCAGAGGTCCTAGGAATACATCGAAACGCTACCAAAGAAGAAATTCGGAGGGCTTATCGCAAGGTACTGACGAAGTCGTTGTCCCAGCCTCGGCCGCAATCACTTAGCATATAACAGGCGGCTCTAGCAAGCCACCCAGATAAAGTACCGGAGACTGAGCGAGAGGCCGCAGAGATCAAATTCAAGGCTATACAGCAAGCCTACGATATTCTTTATGATGAAGACAAACGGCATCTCTATGACACCCATGGCATCTCCGCATTCGATGGCTCTGGCAACCCTGGGATGTCGGGTGGACCTGATTTGGATGATTTGTTGTCTCAGATGTTTGGAATGGGTCCTGCGGGCACGCCGGGGCAAGGTCCTGGACCTCGTGGCAACAAACCTAAGAAAGGTCCAAACGCAGAGCAGAAGTATGATGCTGGCCTGGAGGACCTCTATAAGGGCCGAACAGTTAAATTTGCCAGCACAAAGAATGTCATTTGCAGCACATGTAAAGGCAAGGGCGGTAAAGAAAAGGCTACCCCTAAGCAATGTTCTTTATGTGGCGGCCACGGTAAGAAACTTGAATCATTTCTCGCTCATACTTCTCATTTGCTGATCATCCATTAGGTTATAAGGAGATATTGACCCGCGTTGGGCCGCTTCTGACCCAATCAACTGTTCCTTGCACCGTTTGCAAAGGCCAGGGAAGCTTTTTCAGCCCGAAGGACAAGTGCAAGAAGTGCAAGGGTGGTAAGGTTGTAGAGGAGAAGAAAATGCTTGAGATCTATATTCCGCGTGGCGCGAGGTGAGTGCTCTGTCAGCTCGTCAATGTTTCGGGCTACTTACTAATGGCATTCACCAGGGAAGGTGACGCAATCATACTGGAAGGCGAAGCCGACCAGGTCCCGGGCCAAGAGCCAGGAGACCTTGTCTTTCATATCGTCGAGACCGACCACCCCGTATTCCGACGGGCTGGCGCCGATCTCACCGCTACTCTCGACATCACCTTGGCGGAAGCTTTGGCGGGGTTTTCCCGGGTCGCTCTCAGACACCTAGACGGCCGGGGGATCGAGCTCACACATCCTAAAAAGAAAGGTGATATTCTACGCCCCGGTCAGATCCTGAAGATTCCAGGAGAAGGCATGCCCCACAAGCGGAGCGATTCCCGTGGTGACCTGTATCTTGTTGTCAACGTCAAGTTTCCTGATCAGAATTGGACCCCCAGTCCTGCTGTCCTGGAGAAGCTTAAGGAAATCCTCCCTAAGCCCGGGCCTCCTGTTGAGGCAGACACCATCGACGAAGTTGATTACGATCCAAATGCTGACATGGAAGATTTCGGAGCTGGGGACCCGCGTGGTGGTTCAGGCTGGGTAGATGAAGATGATGCAGACGGACAAGGACAATGCGCACCACAGTAATTTAGACTTGAAGTTTTTGTCTCGGTAGATACTAATTTTCTTACCGCTCCACTATGGCATTTCGATGGGAGTTTCAGGGTTCTGATCTTGGTGGCCATTACTAATGTACCGTGCTGATTGGGAAAAAAGTACACTTCTAGACACATACCCGCCTCCTTAACAGCAAAACTACGGATTATGATTTCTCTCCTTTGGTATACCCCCCCCCCCGACTTATCGATCAAGCTTCATTTGTCATCTCACTGCTTTGATCGATCCGATTTTTCCTGTAAAGAATCAATAGCATCAAGTGTTTACTTGGTAATAAGAGAAGATCTAGCATGCCCGGTGGTTGGGGGAAGAACCTATTGAAGCTGAAACAAGATCGATGTTCCACTTCAACTCTATAGCTATCCATAGAAATGTTCACACTACACAGCTTAATCACCCAAACTTACCAACCAAGGCGTGATTAGAAAAAAGCCATTTGCATTGAACTCGGTCGTCTTCCCTTTCACTTTCCAAGCTTCCTTCCCCCCCATGATATATATATATAGCACATAGCGCCTATTTGTATACGATCTACGGGTACGTTTCTCCATTAGGGAACTAAGGTAGTTACTAATAGATAACAGTTGACATACAATTAGCTTTTTTTTTTTTTTTTTTTCTCGATTCCGACACTTGACAGCTACCCAACTATTAATAAAGATCTATGAAGTAGCTACAGAAGACCCAATCGGCAGCCTGGAGTTCTTCCAGGAATGAGGATTTTTGAACCATGAAATCATACCACTTATTTAGTATTTACTAAAGATAGTCCTGTGTAAGCTATTTTAGCACTACTTGACACTATCTCGGTACTTTCTAACCATTTAGAAGCGCCATGTCTGCTTCCTTCGCTAATAATGCATCTGGTGCTGGCGGGCTATGATACGACACGAGACACCAGCAATCCTCCGAACATATCTCCCAACTTTGGCAGCCACAATTTCTTCGAAGTTCTGCTCTATGGGATTGGTAGCCCGATGGACTATGATAGAAAAATAAAACTTAGTACCTTTGATAGCCTAATTTTGTAGAATACTTACTTGTAACTACCTATCATAGCCATGTCCCTTGTGGAGGAGAAAAGAGAACGAGGATTCTAGTGGAAGTAGGGCAACGGGCCACCACCTGGGCAGGATTTTCGTGTCTGCTCCACTTCTTTAGTGACCAAAGCCTTTTTGATGAAGTGTGGCGCTAGTCCCAAAATGGTTTAGTGGACTGCAAAATTAACCTGTTTACGGTCTAGCTGCGCTATCCCAAATAGGTAAGTAACCTGTGGCTCGAGAGGAAAAGGTGGGGTTCGAACTTCCATAGGAAAATTTAATAAAAAACGCGGAAGGCATATATATTGATCATGGAAAGGCCCCATGGTGTCATCGGCTGTAGGATGATGCATGTTGAAGGTGTGCGATGACATCACAAACATTAGTAGCGACGTTGTTTTTGAAGGAATTATTAATGAGCTGTTCGGGTATTGTGTGTGTACGTAAAGTCGAATAGGGTTGGAAAAGTAAGGTTGGAAGCCAATATTGCTGATGTGATCACGTGATGACCATTGTACCGGCCGGTATGTCATTAGGTATTTTTCTACTTGATGATCAAATATCATCAGACAAGGCAGACATGTTTGTTGCTCCGAAGGCGGTGAAAGATAGACTGGGTCCATTGTTTATCTGTTCTGTTATTTCTTCATGAAAGAAAAAAAACCCCGCATGGAACATGATTGTAGAGGAAGCAGGTTAGGGGGTTCTATGCAGAACTTGTTGAGCAACAGGATAACCAAAGCACTTGCCTTGTCAGGTTATGTATACGTAACGTACGTACATAGATGCATTTCAGTTTCTATGTAATTTGAATTGAATTCGACTTGAAAGCGTCGGACAAAGTTCATCTGAAGCCCCGGAAAGAGTGGTCCAGCTGGCCAAAAAGGGAAAAAAAGAACCTATGTATAGTATGTACATGGAAGAGCAACCAGATGGCAGAAACCGGGAGGAAGGATGACGATGGAAATCCTACACCTGCACTGGAGGTAGCGCGTTATATTCTTACGCGTATGATAGGGAAAAAATTCAACCTAAACGCAGTGGACACGCTTATCCACAAGGAGGTCCGCTTGAAGAGGCGAAGCGGTTTGATGCCCAATGCCTGATTAAGGTGCTCTATAGGATGTATACTGTACAGGTACAACAGGTACAACAGGTACAGCAGCTATGATAGAAGAGAGATAGATGGATAGACGCACTAGTTATTTAATAGCCGGTTGCTGTACAAGGGCATATGATGCGCGTTAGGCCTACCCGAGTGTGTGTTCATTACACCAGGCACCATGTGTCCCGGTGAAACCACTACCAGTAGGAGTGCAGAAAAAAAGCGGAGCGTAACCAAGGAAAAGGAGGGCTGCAGGCACCCCCCAAGGCTCACCCCATCTCCCCCATTCTTTCCTTGGCCTACGCTGCCGGAGCTTATAAATATTTGCAATCCTGCGGGTATGAAAAATATATGAACTCGACTTTATGGATGATGGTCAGAATCTATCTGATCGCATGGAATTCTCACCCACTGGGGGCAACTCCGGAGAGCCAGCTAGAGAGGGGTGCACGAGAAGTACCAGCTGGGCTAGGCCACGAGGCATGGAGTGATGCACCTCGCCCACACTCTGAGGAAATTCGACGCCACCAGATCTCGCGACTGGGAGAGAGAGATCACGAAGCAGTTTGTTGGAGGCAGTACGGCCCCTAGGGCTTTGCCTGGGCCCGAGCTCAAGGTTATGAACAAAATTGCCACGCACATGAATCCGCTCACACGGCTGACAGGGCTTCCATGGGCTTTCCTACGCTCCGGCCTACCACGTAATAGGCCCCGACGGTATCATACGCAGCTTGCGCGTGGCATCGACCCGTCTCTCTCCCGCTGCAGCGATCTACCAGCCATACCCGGCAGGTGGGCCCTATAAGGGGGATCCCAAGACGCAAGGATCAACCCGAGGCCAGGAGAGGAAATGAGGAATGGTGTCTCGCATCGAGGCTAAAATCGATGGAGAGGTGACAAAGCTAGCGCTCCGTAGATAGAGTGCGGCGGAAACCTTCCCCCATCCAGAAAAGAAGGGTCCACATGGGCTCACAAAGCGGAGGACTCGATCTCAACGCTGCTGCGCACAGGAGAGAGAGGGCTGGCGGACGTTTCGGAGGAAGGGAAGGGGGGGGGAAGGGAAAACTGGGGATTACCTATAGGGTAGCGAGCGCGGCATGCAGCTGCGGGTATTACACACGTCACTTTCTTCAGCCCGCAGTAACTATCGAGATGAGCTTTGAATAGGCGAGCTTATTACATATGAGCGGGGCGGCCCGACCTCCGCGCGAAGAGTTGTTTAAATACGGATTACCGGCGAAAGCTGCTTTTGCGACTAATTCCCCAAGGGTACTCGGGCCCCGCCCACATGTTGAACTCTAAAGAGCCGCTCGTGAAAGCAGCTGAGGGCGTCAGAAGTGGTGGTTAGAATGGTTACCGGGAAAATATTGGACGGTTTGTATTTTGCAGCAGACTTCAGTTCGATCGGGTGACGGGAACTAAGAGGCAGACTTATTATTACTACTATGTAGCAGTTAGTAGTTAGATAGATCATACCATGATGGATTGAAAACTACACTAATGAACAATAAATAACAAGTATTCTAATAAGTCGGGTCGTTTACATCGGGTAGACGACTCACAAGGATGGGGAAGGTCCGTCCCGAGGGATGGAACGAGGGCTGAGCGGAGGAGTAAATTAGTGGAAATTCCACATAACTGTAAATAATTAGTAATAACAATAATATAAACTGGGATTGCAAAAGCAAACTCCGCTATACAGATAGTTTATAGGATTTAACGACAACATCTGATGGCTCCCTTTTCCCCTCTCGGGGAAAAAAAAGAAGAAAAAAGAAAAAAGAAAAAAAAACAAAAGGGTTTTCAAAGAGAGCCGGGAATTTGTGTATTATCCGTTTTTGGCATCTTTTGAGAAAGCCCATTTCTTGCAAGACTTTAGAGAGCTAACTGAGCTGGGATAATATACATGGTAAGACAATACTTATGTGTAAACTTGTTAAACTAATGGGTTCGGAATTGACGACGGAGCCTATACCTAGAAATACTCCAGACAGGGGTTGAATGCAGACACATACACCAGCATGTCCTAATAATGAAGATATTCAAAAAAAAAAAAAAAGAAAAAGAAAAAGAGAAGATTCTTGAATAACTTATTCAAAGATGAACTACAGAATATAATGGCCCTAAATACTAATTGTTGAGATTTATTAGAAATACACTATCAGAAGGAGCTGAGGTTTAACCCTTCCTTTTTCGGGACCTATCATATCATCGAGGACAACCGATCCGATACATCAGTACTTGGTCGCAGGATGTACAGGTACCCTTAATATGGATCGTAACCTAATGTACCGAAGAAGCTTAAATGTTTTAGACTCCCTCAATTATTACCGTCGTTACTACTATGCTATCATAGGCTATATATTGTTATTAAGTTAGTTGGGGCCAAACCGAGAGTGTTGACTTAAGGGACCTTTTTTTTTTTTTTTGAAAATTTTTCAAAGTGCTAACTAAGTACCCATGGAACATGGGGGGGGTTGATGATCAAACTATGGTATCACGCCCTCCTATCATAGTAATGCACCTACGTGGCTCAAAACAAAATGTAGATGGATGTATATAGGAGTATCTCTGTACTGGCTATGTACATACGGTACAAATCTCTCTATACTCCACTGTCGGGGACATATCCACTCCCAGTCAGTTATATGGTTTATCTGCGAGACATCCCGATACTTTTTTTTGTTGGATACTGCAATTCCGCAACGGATTCCCTGTTAAGCTAGCTAGTCTCTGTAGCAATATGTCTATGTACTTAGTAAGTACGGGAATAAGTACAGTACATACTTGTCTGACGAGAAGGATGACAACGGCAAGTGATAGCCTCATTTTTTTCCAGATTGGACAGAAGTGCATCACTTAGCTTATTGAAACTTATCGAAACTTGCTAGCAGAGCGGGTGAGACGATTATGTATGAGTCGAGAGAAAATTCATGTACCTTCAGAGAGCATGGAAGCGCTAATCATACCTATCGTATTAGGACTCTTGTGGGGCTGGCTGTTCACGGAAGGCAGATTTGTTGATGAAGTATGTAGTATGTAGTAATTTAGGAAAGGTACTGATGTTTTACTCCGTACCAGAGGCTAATCGAATCTTAGATGTATTCATTCCAGTCCTGGCCCCATTCTCAACCCATTGCTAAGGACGGAGACAGAACGGATAAGCAACATCGTTGAATACTAAATCAGCTCATGTTCATCCTGTAACTAAATGAGAAAGCGTTAGCTTGAGAGTTCTGTTAGGGACTGCCCTGTACATAAATTCCTTCCTACGCGGAAACCGCGGATGAGCCGAGTGAATGGAACATGTTATTGGAAGAACCTGTGTAGTTATAGGAAAGCCTGCTATACTTATTTGTGTTCAGGTGTAAGGGAGCCGTCATTAAGAACCCTTTGACGTGCTCCAGGGCCCAATCTCGACCACTTTGAACCCAAGTGCTTTCATCGAATCGGAGAAATTCCGTAACCCGGCTTCAAATTCACTCTTCCACTATCCCGGGCGGTCACTGACACGGTGATATCCAAGGAGCGAATTTGGCAAGCAACTTTCATCTCTTTTCAAAGCAAGCCCAGTAACAGCGAATATTTATTAACATTCACAATCTCACAACATTCGTACCATTTTACGTTAACCATCTTGCTCGAATCAAACCGGGATCGTCATCTAAAGCCGAGAGTTTCAGTACTACGGGAAGTAAGTCGTCTCATGTTGTGAAATCAGCCGATTTATCGCACTGAATTTCTTGGCAGACAATTCTTGTTGCTGCTCGAAATCAAGATGTTGTGTGAATCTTCAGCAACTTGTGGTGACTGTTCTTACGGTCCTTTAGCAAATCGAGGACCCATTGACATTGAAGAATGTCAATCTGAGCTGCTTGCCATGCGAAAGCGTGTGCAGGAACTCGAAGCGACTTTAGCATCGCTGAACGATGACTCTTCGAAGAGATCCACGTTGCCTGTAGAGACCAAACTGCGGTCTACTCGATGGTTCAATGGTAAAAGTAATCCTGAAGTCAGCTCCATATATATCGAACGATATCTCAACTATGGTTTAACCCGAGATGAATTGACTTCGGGGAAACCTGTCATTGGGATTGCGCAATCAGGCTCAGACTTGACACCTTGCAATAAGCACCATCAGGAGCTCGCGAAAAGGGTCCGGGAAGGAATCTGCTCCGCAGGTGGCATTGCATTCGAATTTCCAGTGCATCCGATTCAGGAGAGCTCAAGACGGCCAACTGCATGCCTTGACCGAAATTTGGGGTATTTGGGCCTTGTCGAGATTCTTTTTGGTTATCCTCTAGATGGGGTGGTGCTCCTCACGGGGTGTGATAAGACAACACCCGCGTGCTTGATGGCAGCTGCCACGGTTGTGAGTTGTACCTACCTTTTTTCGCAGACCCAAGTCACGCTAATAAATCGTAGAACATCCCGGCAATATGTCTCAATGTGGGGCCCATGATCAACGGTTACATGGAGGACGACTTAGTTGGCTCCGGGATGGTTGTTTGGAAGGGCCGGCAGCTCTATGCTACAGGAGACATTAACGCTGAAGAGTTTATTGATCTTGTCTCGAGGGGGTCCGTCAGGCACCTTCAGAATTCCATTACCCATATGATAGATATCCTAACTGTGATATAGGGCCACATCGGTCGGTCATTGTAACACAATGGGAACCGCATCAACGATGAACGCACTGGCGGAGGCTCTCGGAATGGCCCTCCCGGGATCTGCTGCCGTTCCTGCTCCATACCGTGAGAGAGGACAATACGCCTACGAGACAGGCAGGCAGATTGTCGAGATGGTTCATTCGGACAGAAAGCCGAGTGACATAATGACACACGAGGCATTTGAGAATGCTATTGTCGTTAATACGGCCATCGGGGGCAGTTCAAATGCACCGATACATCTGATTGCGATTGCAAAGCACATGGGTGTGTCTATCACTGTCGAGGATTGGGACAGGTTGGGGTTTCATATCCCACTCCTCGTGAACATGCAACCAGCCGGAGAATTTCTCGCCGAACAATACTTCCGTGCAGGAGGCCTCCCGGCTGTCATGGCCGAGCTGCTAGACGCCGGGAAACTCAAACCCAATACGCTGACATGTAACGGACGCACTATAGCTGATAATGTCCGAGGTAAGTATACTTGGGATCGTAGTGTAATTCGACAGTACACAGATCCCATCCTAGAAAATGCCGGGTTTCGACACCTTCAAGGCAGTTTATTCAACTCAGCTATTATGAAAACTTGCGTTATATCACCTGAATTTAGGAAGAAATTTCTTGAGAAGCCAGAGCACCCCAATATGTTTGAGGGGCCGGTAGTTGTTTTTGACGGACCAGAAGACTACAACGAACGTCTTGAGGATGATCCAACTTCGATAGGTGATCGAACTATTCTGATTATGCGGGGAACTGGTCCACTTGGCTACCCCGGTGCTGCTGAGGTCGTCAATATGCATCCACCTAGCCATCTGCTGCGGCGGGGCATCAATTCACTGCCATGCATCGGCGATGGGAGGCAGTCTGGGACATCAGGTTCACCATCGATCCTAAATGCCAGCCCCGAAGCCGCAGCTGGAGGCAATCTCGCACTTCTAAAAGATGGGGACAAGGTCCGGATAGATCTAAATACGCGTCGTGTTGATATTCTAGTTTCTGAAGAGGAACTAAAGAAACGAAGGGCGGAATTGGATGCCAATGGTGGATATAAGATGCCAGAGAGCCAAACGCCATGGCAAGAGTTATTCAGAAAAGAGACCGATCAACTGAATGAGGGAATGGTGCTGCGAGGGGCTGTCAAGTACCAACGAGTAGCGCAGCGCTGGCCAGAACCTAGGCACAATCACTGATTAAAAATGTAGTTTTGATGGCTTAAACCAATCCAGTCGCCTCTCCCCAAACGGTGCTAGAGTGTCATTTATTTATTCTCACACCCTTGAAAGATTACTTCAGCTCTTAGATGGTAGCAAATTTAATGGTTATCTTGATAGCTCAACCTCTGGTTCTTCAAATCCAATGGATGCAAACCTTACTATACATACCTGCCCGAAGAGCACTATTGAGACGGTTGACTGTAAAACGGCAGACTCTCACGCCAGTGTATAGATTAGAAACTTGACTGTATTGAGAATAGGGCTTGAAGGTCCGGGAGACTCGGATGTTCTCCGTTTCATCTCGACCAGATCTCTTCAGCGATTTGTGCATGCAAATCACTGACCACTCGAGAAGAGGAGGAGGGTAACATTTGCGTCATAAGATCAGAGCCTATTCGGAAAAATGATATATTCTCTGCCCGAAGAGTCATGCCAATTCCTGTGGCGGTGACGGCGGTGTTAGTGTATGAGGTTGGTGCATTCGAATCAAATACTGTTGACTGAATCGCGTTGGTAAATGAGTCAGAATTGTTCTGAATAATAGCACATTAGCTGCCAAGAATGATCCTAGGGAAATCAGAAATTGGTCATTTCCTTTCCGAAGCCCACAATGCACCGGGCTCATGACCGACATTAATGCTGATCTGAACTACCGGCAGATGAGCAAACGAGCTCGCGGATGACAGATCATGTCCAGTGATATATATATAAAATAATAAATTAACGTGCAAGCAGCTGGACTCCAACTGACTGAGGCCTCTTGTCGATCATAAACCTGACCGGAATGACCGGGACGAAAAGACGAAAGACTCTAGGATGCAAAGATGGCTTTGCTTTCAAATGCCGCTGTTCACCAGACGTTGGGACATGAGGTTCGGGAGCACTCGGAAGTTCTTGTTTCCTAAACACTCACCGAGAATGCCAGAACCCTGAGGCCGCCGCAGGGCATTGACATTCTCGGCACTCGAGCTCCAGTAGCGATCTTCCTTGCTTCTTACATTGACTGGTGGAAACCTGGAGGGTTGCAAGCACGATTACCAATTTGTCAGGTTCTGGGCCTTGATATCTATCTGTCCTAGACAGAAGCTGGTACCAAAGATACCTCATCCTATTGGCATCACTCGGGTATCATCTTACTACATAGCTGCAACCTCTCCCCAGGCCAGCTTTATGAATTCAGTCTCGCCACAAATCGCCATGATCCCGGCACAATACGTCACTCTCGATTGATCTTGCTATCAACGGCTCCGTCTGATGTTCTTGGTTACGTGAACGGGTTTCCGTCCTGAGCCCGTCATGCATTGCGACCTGCAGGGTTTTCCATTGAACACGGGATAAATCTCAGTCGATTTGTTAACTACTCCGTCGCTCCAAGCCTGTACTATCCTTTCCATTCTGCCAGCAGCCTTGTGAACCTGCTGATAACGAGCCGAAGGCTGCTCCTTGGTATCGCGATAATGGGAACGGTCAAAACATCTAATGATGGCTTGCATCCAGAGCTCAATTCTCTTCTCTATCTATATGGCAGTGTTTACTGAGTTTCTCGTGCTAACCAGAATTCGCAACCTGGCAGTTTCCGTCTCCTCAATGGGTTGATCTAGCCTTTCAACCTTTGCCTGCTATCCGGTTGTCCTCTTTCTGGATGATGACTGGAGCAGTTTTCCCAACTAATTCGAGAACCTGACCTGGACCTTTATATTCTGAGACCGGGGTTTTAAGTATGCATGAGCGCTTCTGGTCTATTATCTCAACCAAGCGGCAAGGATGACAGATAGCCGCAGTCAGGGGCTGTTACACCGTCACTTTAAGAATTTGAAATGAGAAGAGAGACCGCACGCCTGCATCGGTTCTGCCTTAGCCTACTTCCGGCCTACGGAGATCTTTTATTACTGCTGCTGTTGCACAAGACTACTACAGGGCAAGGCGTCTTGAAGAGATGCTTTCCCAGGCACCTGACACATCTCTGAAATGGTTTTCGAGACCGTATGACAATGTGCTGAACAGCCTAGCACAAAGTGTTGCTTGGAAATTGTTGGGGCAAAGTGTAATGTTCTTCTGATCCGCGTGACATTGATTTATTTTATTTGACAGAAATCACCAACACAGAACCCAATTATGCTGCCGATAAACAAAAACCTTCACTGGGTCCAAACCCTACCCCCGGGGGATGTCAGTTCTGCATTTATATATAATATATGTACTACTGCCCGATGGGCATAGCACGCAGTAGCATTTTCTCCATGGATAGGAACAAGGAGCAGTCCTCGACTCTCCATGATGATCAGCTTATTATCCCTAGTGTCGTTTGGTTGAGCGGGTTGTCGTGCTTCTTTTTATTCGTTGCTTTTTTTTCGATTCATTTTTGCTTTTCTTACGGCGGACCGTTCCTCAAATGATGATCTAGCACTCTTAGACTATCATGTAGTCGCAACATACTATCTCATCTTTGGAAATGCGAACTTCGATTTAACCGATCCCGAACCAATTAAACTTGGAGCTATTTCGATTATGTGAGAGCGTGATTTGTGACTTATTCTGGAACACTAGCTAGGCCGTGTAGATTTTCATCACCCTAAATTTCATCATGTTCAGCCTAAATAATAGAGATATTGCCTTCAGCATCTAGTATGGATGGTATCACCATCGATCAATCGATGAATGTGGCAATTAACTTATATAACTTTTATTTTTATTTTTATTTTTTTTTTTGATTATACTTAACCTTAACTAATTCTATAGCCTTCCTATGCCATTTTAGTATCTTTACGGTGTCATGCTGAGATGAAAGGGAAAGGAGAGCGCCAGTCACACCCTCCGTTATATCATTTTGGATTAATTGAGCCATAGGAAGGGCCATTTATGCTGAATGATTATATGCCATAGCTAACGTCGGTGCCACATTTTCTTCATTCCCTCTTAGCCCCGGGCTCTTGATAACAGGAATACACTTTCAAGAGTCACAGCTTGGACGACTTGTCTGACTTGTCTGTCTCGCCAGGCGCTATGATCAATCGCGCCAAGCCTTTCCGGATTCTCTCATCCATCCCATTTTTGGCAGGCCTCATTGCATCCTTGACTACGAAAACATGCGTGAATCCACCTACGGCTTTAACATCTTCCTCCCCACGCTTGAAAACACCTACCTCGTAAGTGACGCTGGAAAAACCGAGTTTCGTGACGCGTAATCCAAGATCCAAGATGTCGGGAAAAGAGACAGGAGCAAAGTAATCGCAATAAGACGATGCCACAATGCCGGCCTGGTTAGAGAACGAAGGGCTAGTAGAAGAGGGGCGTTGTGATGGTGATGACGGTGAGGAGACGGAAGGATTCAACCCGCAATAGGTGATTAGATATGTGTTTATGATAGAGTCGAAGAAGAACGCGTAGACGCTGTTGTTCATGTGGGCATACATGTCGTTGTCTGACCTGAATGTGTGTGTTAGAAGACGAAGGAAAATCTTGCGCGGCAAAATTGTAGAGTCAAATTGATTTAAGCTGACTTACCATCTTGTCCGATACTCGAGGTGATATGCGTAATGCTTTCGCCTCCTGCGCTTCTTCTCCTGCGTGTCGACGGAGGCCATCTCACATACGTGTTGGCCTTTGTCTAGAGCCCAGTAGCGAACTGCAATTGATTGACAAAGCGCGAGACAGTATGATCAAGTCCTGGTGTTCATAGGAACTGCCCTTTTTTTTTGTGACGCCACCTGCGTCGGTGGAAAATTGCTCTGACCCTTGGGTCCTAACGATTATATCATATGTATGAACTTCGGAGGTGTTCCGTCAATCAGACACTAGCTTGTACACCCATCATAGGTTTTTAGCAAGAACACAATGTTAGTATTATGCATATGTACATACTATACTATTATAACACCGCCGTCGAATCGATGTCGTCTTTTCGGTTCTCCCGAGACTCCTGAATTTTCTTTTACTACTTCGTACGTATGATAATTTATTTGCTTGGGAACGATTTTTTTTACATAAGTGTTTCTCTCCCACAAGTACCCAATCGAAACATTCGGGCACCACCACTCTAGTGCGATAGGTTAACTGGATTAAGCTACTAACTCTTGGTTAAACCTCGCCAAGACGGGCAAACAAATACTAGTCAGGTTGTCACGTAATGTTGTCTACAAATCACGTGTGAAATCAGCAATTTATGATATGATTTACCAAAAGTGTGTGAGTTGGAGGCTAGTGTTAGAAAGGATATTTCTGTTGCCGCCGGTTGTAATCATAACAGTCAGAAGGTATGATAGATTGCTTTTCCTTAGAAGGATGACTAGCGCAAGACTAGCATGCACTTATAGGGATATATGGCGTAGAACCACCACATTTCTCCGCTCGAAACCCTTAATAGCGCCGGGTCCTGAGCGCCCGTTCCGCCACCCGGCCTTAAGTATAATACATATTTTCTCACTTGCCGCCTGTTATCAGCTAGCGTCTTTGGTCTGTTGGCGCCACCGGGTAGCGCCACATATGATATATATACTGCGTCGCGTGGCTGGAACGTTAAATACACACGGCGTTACGGCGTACCTAGAATATCAACTCTGCTGATAAAAACCGCATTGGACATTCTTCTGAATCAGTTCTATTATTTAATCTAAGAGGTGGCGGATGGCAAGTAGAGTGGCCTTGGCCCAACAGGTGATTAAATGGGATGAACCTTGTTACATGTAAAATATTATGGTCCCCAAACTCCGTTTTCGGAGTCTCAACATGACCAAATACCACAAATGAATTTTCCCTAACCTGCTGTGTTTTACGCATTTCCTCCTTCTCCAACTCTGTTCTGGAGGATAATATCAGTGATGAAGGGAAGGATGCCTTCGGCAAGCCTTTAGGAAAAATGAAGCCAGAGGCATACTAATATCATTTGAACGTCGACATCATATTCGTGCCGCAGAACGTGACCGAGGCAATACTCTTTCTACGGCCCGCACTTTACAACGCACTTGGTACGGCTGGTCAACCTTTGAGTTCTATGTATCTGAGTAGCTTGTATAACGCAGCAGGCTTATAACACTACTGAAACATCGTATCTACCAGATTAATTTAAAGTCTGTAGGGCAGCCTCTGTTTAGCCCACAACTGCGGTGATAACCGAACGTCCGGTTCCCGTGACCGCAAGCGGCCACGCGACACAAAGCCTGGGACGGACTATAGGACGCGCCTATCAAAAGGAAAATTATTTGTGGGAGCTCCGGGGACCATGTATCAAAACCCAATATTAAAGGGTTAATTAAATTCAGGTTCAAAAGTGGAACTTCTGGACCATTCGTTCGGTTACCTACCTTCACAAAAATCTTGGCGCACGGACAGCTTCTACCAGCAGATTCACACCGCTGGCATCATAAAGTCAGTAGTATTCCGGCTGGAGAGTGTTAATTGCAGACATTGAAAGTTCGGCCGGGGGATAGGGTCTTTGAATTATCACAATAATTACCAGAGAGTTCAGGGAAACGAAGGTGAACAAATAACGATGATCTCATCTTCGATGGAAATTCCGGTAGTACGAGGACATCCTTTAGGACAAGTCACCGGCCCTCCTTCGCATTAATGTTGAGTCTCCTGTCACTGCCTGCCAGAAAGGCGTTTGCTTCTCTTACAGTACAGCGCAATCAAATCCCCGAACAAACCCTATGGGCTCCTCAGGATCCTTAACTGGATCGACTAGCGGCTCCGTCAGGTCTAGCCTAATTAACAGGATGAGTGAGCGATTCAGTGGTTTAAATATTCTCCTGCGGAGACTTTTTCCAACTTCCTCCCGTTTTAGAAAAAGCCCTTTTTCATACTGTCAGCGCCCAACTGTCTTTGGATGATATTTAGGGCAAAAAGGTCTATGCGTCTTTTACTTCTACGGTGATTCTAATTCAGATAATGCGACAGAAAGGGGGGCATGAGATATCCCATCGCTTCCAGCAAGCTATGCATGAATTCAGGATGGATTCTGATAGACAGCTGAAAATTGCTTCTATCGCGAACAAAATATCTCTATATCTTCTGCAGACATAGGGTTATTCAACCAAGGCTCTTCGAATCTTCGGAACCCATGGGCTTGTCGGTGACTAGAATCACGAGGGGCTCGGGATTTGAAAATGCCCATTATTTCAATTCGTGCAAGGGGGACGTAACGTAACGCACCCCACGAAGACGCCGAAAATCTCTATCGAATCCTTGCTTTGTCTATTATATTAGGTCTAGAGTCCGTACGTGTAGCTCAGAATATTTAGGTTGAACGGGGCTTGATAAACGGTTCCATGGACGACATCGTATGGCCAGCCGGTGCCAATGTCTTGAACGTACGTTAAAAGGCGTTATTAGTCAGGGTTGACAAATATGGCTACTTACAACTTACAACTCAGGCCAAGAGTCAACCCTTAGCTTAAATTTAATTAAAAGTCTTTTCGGGGCAGTCAAAAGGAGCTCTAGGTTTTTTTAATGAGGGTTTGGATTACAACTTGATTTGAAATGTCGTTCTGACTGCGGACAGTGCAGCCTACATATGCATCATGCATCATCATTTATGTACTTTATCTACGTCATTGAGATGGAAGGGTATAATCGGCATCTCCCGCCTAGAATTCCTAGAATTTCTCATCCTTCTGAAGCCAGGCTTCAGTCTTGTACTAATGTACCTCGTTGCATGTATAGTGGCATTGTCATTCCGCTGCCAAATATACATTAACTCGCTGCCTATGGAGTGTTGCACCAAAGCGTAACAAATGGAACCGTAATAGTATATAACAAAAACACCGGTGGCTGTTGCCCCTGATCTTGCTTGGTGAGAATTCGCATCTAGTCAAACATATGTTGCTCATTCCCAAGTTAAAACTCTTCGGGGATTGTTGTTTGACAAACCGTTTGATTTGATTTTGAGCTTTGTTGCTCCTAAAATATCTTTAGTTCGAGATATGAGAAACGCAGACATGCAAAGGCGTTCACGCCAATTACTATAGTGGTGTTCTATCTGGGAAGGCCGTTCAGTAAGGATGGGTACGATGAGGCGTCTCAGCCGCGCTCGTATACCGTATGGCCGGCCATGCTTACCTTTGATAATAGTGTGACGATCCATACCAACGAGACAAGGAGCACCTTACGGAAAAAGGGAATAGTGGCCGAGCGAGCCCACTGCGAATAGTCTTTCTTTCTTCATACTTAATATTCTATTGATATAGCACATAATTTGAATCAAGAGCCTCTTTCTCTTTAGTTTATGTTAGATTTGGCTGTCTGCCACATAATATTAAGTATCACCACACTACCTTTTATTTCGCCCCCTGTCTGTTTGAGCTTTGCTGCATACGCAGCACCTTGCAGACGAACCCGAACCACGAGAGTAACGCGAACACTCGAGAACGATACGAAGCGCAACAACATGATGTCTAAAGAGCAGGACCCCTTCCGCATGACCCTTCCATCGGATGGACTGGAGACCCTATCCAGAAGGAAGAGTTCAATCGATTTTGTCGAGATAACTCAGGTGGACTCTTCGAACTGGTGTGCAAAATTTTTGATAAGATATAGGACGAGAACGAAATGCTGAGGGCGGAAGCGGCTAAGTATAAAGGCGCTTACCACGAAGCGTTTGAGAAGAAGAATCGATACTTGGAGCAAATCGCAGAGATGTCCCGCGGACCGAAAACTTTAGATGAGAAGAAAAAGTCGATAAAGCTTCCCAACCCTCCCGAACTGGATAACGGAGAGGATCCCTGATTTGGGGACTAATTGTTGCTTATGAAGAAGGAACTGGGACACTGCGGAGTTTAGAATAGCTTATATAGCCAATCGGACAAAGAATGAGGCCAGGCAACAACTGATCCCCAGATACGGGGTGATTTACAGAACCTATACAGATTCTGACGAAATGTTCGACCACCTCAGTATAATATATCTCGACCCGAACCGAAAATTAGTAGCGAGGGGACAACTCCGAAAGGTATTTATGAAGGAGGGCGAGAAATTCCATCGCTTCTCCAAATTCCACCTATTGGCTGCAGAATTCCAGCTACCAGAGGGCGAATGGAATGGGAAATCGTATTGTCGGCTTACAAAGGGCGATAGCGTTGAGGCTAAGGACACAGCTATGAGTTCAAAAGGATCTCAGATGATTGCGCGGAGTTAGCGAGCCAGTTCAAGATTGCAGACCGTAATTGACCTTGTATCAAAAAGATCTTCATTGGCATGGGCTGCCATAGAGATGGACAACTGGACCTTGGCTCACCTGGGCAAGAAAAGACGATAAAACGAGACTTATACTTTTGCTGTGGGAGATCAGGGCATATAGCTAGATCCTGCCCGACAATAGCAGAGAAGCCCGAGGTTAGCAAGGTAGATGCCGATTCAGGGTAGTGAAAGCTTTCTCACAGGCCTCATTCCAGATAAAGGGTTCTCTTCCTTTGTCAGCTTAATCAGCGGTTTCGCTACCCGACTAGTATTGAATGAACTGCCGATAGAAATTGCAGAATTCTAAGAATGATTGAACCCCGCGGACTGTAGTAGAGACTAACCAATTTGCAATTACTGCAATCTTGGCTGGATTCACCTCAATGCCTTCAGTGCTGATGATGAATCAGATGTTTGGTCTTTTGGTCGCATGGAATTCGCACTTCTCGATGCTAGCTTGCAGTCCGGCCTCTCGAAGATGGTCCAGTACCTTCTTTACATGCTCCTCATGATCCTTCTTATTCTCACGATAGATTAGCAAGTCATCAACGAAAGTGGCAAGGAATGCGTCTAAATAATCTATGAAGATCTCATTTATAAATCTCTGGAATGTAGCGGGTCTATTAGTTAATCCAAAGGGCATCACTTTATATTTGAACGTTCCGTAGCGTGTTCGAAAGTCATGATATCTTCTGATCCCGGGGACATCCAAATTCGATGAAATCTCTCCCCGATGTCTAGCTTTGTAAATATCTTCGGCTTGCTCGATTGTTGTAAGAGCTCATCGATCAGGGATATCGGTCTTTCTTAGTGATCACATGATAAGTCCGCAGATAATCGTGATTTACCACTAGGCATTCGCGCCATAAGGATCAGAGATGCAAATAGAGCAGTTCTAGAGACGATAAACCCCTTATGGAGATTCTCGGTGAGATATTTCTTTGCTGCTTCCAGTTGCTCTACTGATTGCTTATACAAGGGGCTATGCCAAATGGCAGTAGTCGGTCAGATTGATTGCCTCCTTCTAATTCAATCTTATGATCATAGATAGTATCGGGAAGGTGGTGGGGTGTCAGATGCTTTCTTCGAGAAAGCATCCTTCCAATCATGATACTGCTCGGGTAACTGATTCAGAATATCTTTCTCCTCATCTTCGAACGACAAGGCGGTCTCTCTGATCTCACAGGCTCGGACATCTTGCTTCTCTCCAATGATTTGTACGATTTCATGCAAGCTCGTCGCAAAGACCTCGGTGTCCTTCTTGCCATGCCGATGGAAAGCAGCTACCCCGATCAGTGCGATCTCACCCTTCTGGGGATTTGACATAGTCTTCCGATCTTTGATCTCTTTCAGTGTTTCCGCGGGTGTTACTGTTAATAGCAGTGCTTGGTGTTTCTCATTTTGGGATTCGAATTGTGCGATGGCTTCATCCCTTCTTTCCATGTCGGATTGATGTACCGGATTTACCGACTCTCGTCGTTTTCTAGTGTCGAATTCCTGACATATTTGGGGATGTTGCGCAGCGGGTCATCCATAATATTAGTATTACAGCTTTCACGAGTGTACCAATCGCTTGTGGTGATATTAGATATGATAAGTAAATTCGCAATGAAAATTTGGATAAAACATCACGAAATGCGGCTTTTCTGTCAATTTACATTTCTGCACCATATAACCGGGGGCAGGGCTATTTCAATTGGGGAAGCCCTGAGGCTGTTGAAGCCTTGACGAAGAAACGTTTTAAAAACAGCCAGGGACCGGCCTTCTCCAATTCTTCTTGCCGATGCTTTAGAAGAGACACCACTTCCATCACCGGTCATCTGCCTCCAGCAACGATCGTATCCTAACATCTTCGAGTTGCTAAAGCCCGGTCAAAGAGTGCTTGACAGACTTGGAAACAAATTGAGTAAGTTTGGTTTGTAATAGCCCGAACCTATCCTATCACCCATTAATGCTAGTCTCGATTTTGAACTGGAGCCCTTAGGTACCTTCGCGATGGTATCTGCAAATCGTCTTGCAGCGCAAGATATATCTGCCTTGTACATCCAAGAGTAGTTTCTGGTTTTGCTTAGTGCTTTCCTCGTTGGTGGAATGATGCACTGAGCAACCCGAGACTTTTCTCATTCCCACTGCACAACCTTTCGCAACGAATTCTTATTTTTTGCCATTTGCTTAAGCGATCTGCATCTATGCTTATTATGGATACCCTAGGTTGTGTCTATGTTTTTGGATCCAGTGAAGAAGCCAGAAATGACGAGTATTATTAATTCCAATGATAAAAGCTTCAAGGGCGTATCATAGATGTTTTCTTCGTTTGCTCTCGATCGGGCAGAATTCACTTTGAATTGTTCACTGCGGTGACCCGTTGTTGGAGTGCTGTTTCTATTCTCGATGGGCTAGAAGGCTAGAACCCTCGTTCTAATTCTCGTATGTAATAATAACAGCCTACCTATCTTGTCCGAGTGGTTACATGTAATTCCGAGCTATCATTATCCGCTGCTCCAGACCACGCATCATTACATACAATACGTGAAATACCGTATAATAATTTACCGCCTACTAATCCTTCATGCGAAAATCGGAGTGCCCTATTTTCGCGTTCTGCCATACATACTCAATCCTATGTTCTGCTTCCTATATGATTATTTATTAGCAAATTCTAATTTCCAACGGTTTATTAGCCTTCTAGCATCGCTTTAAGGACCGCTCTCTAGGAACGGAAATACTTTATCCCCAAAGAAGGCAGCAAGATAACACATTCACCATTTCTTATACCCTCAAAGATTAGCTTAGAGTCTCTTGAGGAGCTAGTGGGCTAGTTGGACCTGGGGAAGAGGACTAAGATTGAGAGGTGGATGCTTGATTTCGTATGATAGATAGGTTAACATGTTGGCGAGTATTGTATTTACCCTTCGTGGTTTAGGTTTGGCGATAGATACATATGTAGCTAACTAGTGGGCTGAGAAAACTGCCGATACCCTAGTTTAATAGTTGCTATAGCATCGGGAAAGGGAAGAAACAGCTCTATAGAGCCGACTTCGAGACGGTTTTTACATCCCTTTCGACGACTACACTTTATTCTACTCAGCCCGTCCTTTTCGATGCGCGATTTCGTTGGCGAATTACCCTGTGAATGGTGCGCGTTCGCTTGCGATATTAGTTCGTGAGAAGGCCGCTAGGACCTCTCCAACATGGGTTCGTCGGGGGGCCATGATGTATGATATTGATGAGAATATTCGCTCTGCGAGAATATTCGCTACGGACAAAATCTTGTTTCATGAGCCAATTAGGGCTCCTGTGGGCCACTGGTAGTGTCCCTTAGCTGTCCATGACCTGCAGAGTGAATAAGAAATGGAAACGCTTTTCCCGGCCGACGGATGCCGAGCTCGAGCAATTTGTGACATTGTTCTCCGCCAACGGTCGTGTTATTTACGCAGCTAACAACTCTAACCTTCCATTCTCGACTGTAACATTTAGTAATATTTCCCTGGAGTGTCTTTCCTCCATCTAGTGCCATTTTAGGATAAGAAGCCGGCTTTACTGTATTCTATTTTCACACTTAAGATTCTTCACATAATTTCATTTTTGAACTACGGTGTGCGCTTGCAAAGTTGCAAATCCCCTGTCTCCATGCGACCTTTCGCGCCAACTCTCCGCATATGTACCAACGTATCAAGCTTCACTGCCGGGCCCGTGGCCCCCATATTATACGATGTCGTGGTCAGGGGCAGGATTCTTGGAGAAATCTCCGAACAAAATCGGAGATATGGGAAAAAATAACATCAAAGGATTTTCACAATCTTTAAGTAAGCTTTTGTCATTTGATCGAGGTGACAAGAAAAAGAAAAAAACCCCCAGGCTCACTCTTCCCGTGCACTAACAAACCCCAGACGGAAAACCTGGCGTCCTGGCTGCATGAACCGTGTATAGTAGAATCACTTAGGTAACTGCCGCAAGGCCTCGGCCGGCTTCCACGGATGAAATCACACCGCTCATTTATTCTATTCTATATGTTGATGCAGGGAACTTTCCCTGAGTTCTGCCGTCTCCGGAGTCCTGCCTGCATGCTTGTGTATTAATAATAATTTATGATCCAAACGAGCGGGTGACTGAACTATAGGAGCTGGTCGGCCACCCGGCGGTCGTCACCTTCACACGGTTTTCCTAGAGGGTTCGATCTGGCCCGCCGCCCCCTGAATTTGCTTTATTCTTGGTCATTCACATCTGCCGCTATATCCTGCATTTACACGGATGTAATCTCTCCTCATTAGATTCTAGGGATGATTAGACTTCTTCTTTATATAATAGTAGCATATCCTACCAGTCCCGCTGGGATCCTCACTTTGGGCTAATGTATTTGCTGAGCTGAATCGGCGAAGAAAGCTTTACTGGGCCAATCAGTAAGTGAAGATGAGAAGAAGTCTGATTAATCCTCAAATCTACTGAGAAATAATCATAGATAAATGCGGAAAAGCTATAGAAATCGTATAGGGATATCAGAATCTGTGTAGCACTCTTTAGCAGACTCTGGTCCTAGATGGCAGTAAAAAAAAAGCATCTTTAATGAATGATTGGCTGAATAAATAAACTATTTCGCATCACTAACACATGCGCGTGGTAACTGGTTTTTTCATGTCTTACCACGAATATCTTGCCTGAGAGTAGTAAACATAAGCTATAAACAATTGTTGGGCTAAAACCCAATGCTTATTCACCTAGATATTACTGCCACGCCTTTTGTCTTTGAAACGCTAAGGATGGAATAGAGTATCTAGCATTCGCTCGATAACATCGTCTTCACCAATAATAGAGGAATTTGGTTGAGGGGAAGAAGGATAAAGAGGAGGACAATGCTTACACCGGCATATATAGTATCAGGAAGATAAGAGGGCTTACGTTCACTGACACGTGTATAACAAGCTGGCGGCCACTTCCGGAGTGAATTTATAAGGAGAGGCGCTAATAGACAGACCGAGTAGACTGTTCTCCCGCTTCCGAAGCTAGGACCTTTGCTGATTGATAAAGGGCTAGAGTACTATCTCAATAATCCTGGAACTGAAGGCATGAGAAGAAGGCTTCAGGAGGCTTGTTCAGTAGATGGTGATCCTAGATCACCAACCAGCTAACTAATCCCAGTGCCTAGGGCACCAAACATTAGCTATAACTTAAGTTCCTGTTCCGTCATCTAAAATTCAAGACCTAGACAGGCAGCCTCTGCCACCACAGATCTGTGCCATATACGCCGATCTCTTGAGGGCTTGAGAATCCAGGCCGGCTTCATGGTCTATATTGGATTCGTAGGATGCCATCGTGATAGATCATGTAAGGGCTCTATAGAATTATGTATGGATTCAACAGTTCAAAATCAAGTGTAGTATGGCTACCGGGCCCATAACCATTCGATGGTATGATTGTTTGAAGGATGATTGAGTACTAGTAGTCTAGTTCTATTTCTCTACTTTAGGGACTGCCTATATATAAGGTATGTATCTGGTATTAGAGATAGCCCATAGGTTCTCGATTGAGAGCTAAGACGAGACAAAATTAGGCAAGATCAGTTCAGCGGGACGTTAGTCATTTAGGGGCGCTTATATATGCTTAGAGGTGCCTATGCCTAGCTATTCAACTAGCTGGACAGCAGGGCGTTCCCATAAGGGATACATAAGGACTATGAGGATGCTAATGTTCAGCATTCACTCATCTTATAAGGTCGCTTTGCCTACATACTCTGCTTTGTATCTCATGGCAGTAGTATGCATGCTATGTAAAGGAGTGTATGGACAAATATCACCAAGATTCATCTGTTTTGCAGGCTCATACATCTTGTTGATCCATCCTTCAAATTATCGCTAGCCTAAGCTTCTCTAGATACCAGACCCGAAGTGTCTCAATAGCCTCCTATTCATCCTTAATGGATTTAGGGCAAAATTAGCGTTGCTAAATGATCGTTCGAATTTAGCTACGGAACCAGGATGACAACATAGTCGAGGCCAGTCGAACTGAAGTCGGGACTATAAATTGGTCTGCGATGATTTTGCACCCCGGCGACCAACTTTGCTGGGTTGAACGTAATATCCTTAATCGTAAATATATATATTCAAGTCTTCCTATGAAAGTGGTTGCAAGGATGTCTGTCTTTTTGACTGTAGCTAAGGAGTTTAGCCGGAGAGTATGATAGGCTTGTTTCCGGGTGCGATAAGGATTATCACGATGAACCAGACCTAGATGATTAGGGAGTAGATATACCAAGGGAAAAACTCTTTCTTAAAGGATGCTAAAAACCTCATCAAATTCCCAACCCTGTCGTTAATGGCGTTGATCGATTAAGTCTTGATTCCAGCTGCGGCGATGCGTTTGCTAAGAGTGAGTACGTATTCAAGTGAAGCTAGCGGCAAACTCAAAGGCTGGGGATAACTTGAAGTGGAACATAACACTGTAGAATGGTTTCCGGGCAAGGGAGTCAACTTTTAAACTAGTTGCTACCGTCAGACTATAGCTATATATATATTCATCGAGTAAGAGCTTTTTCTCTCCAAGTCCAATCACATATTCGACAAGTACCTAATACGGGTTTATCTTATTTGTGTGTCAAATACACTAGTAGTACGCAATTGGACTTTTTAACGATCTCGACGGGAATTTGAGGCAGGTCCACTATAGACGCAATTCCAGGAAGAAAGGTTTAGATTGCATCGCGAGTGAAGGCATCTCGGCGAAGCTGTGAAAGACGCTTATCTCGCTACTGGAAGCAATGGATTTGGCACCCCATCTGCGTCACAAACAAGGAATTCAGCGTCAAACTGCAACATCATGAATGGTATCAAATTTTATGTTGTATTGGGTGTTCTCCAAGTCGCTAATACCTAGATAGATTAAGGACAGTCTGAAAGAGAACCAATGAAGTTATAGAGTGCAAGTCCGGTTTGTTACAACTAAAATTTTCCCTATGACATGTACAAAAAAAAGGTGACTTATCCATGCTGAATAGTTAGACAATACCATTCTACTGCCCGACTCTAGAGGAAAATAGCCTCAGACTTCTCCCAGTGAGGTCCAGACAAAAAAAATAATAATAAAAGGTGTAAACCGGTTCCAATGCCCAAAGGTTGTTCCAAGGAAGCACATTCCCTTTGTTCCTGTACGGTGGGGAAGATCACTTCCCTAACAGTTGTTGAGCGCAAAGAAGCGAAAGGTAAAATACATCATATAATATGTTAGGTAAGTTAAAAATGGGGTAAGGATACAGCCAACGGCCAATATATATTTGAAAATATGGCCTTACATCCATATTGGCTTTGTTTTATTTATTATTATTTATTGTTTGTATCCAGCCTTTTAGCGATGATAGACACCCGACCGATCTTTCAGGTTCTGCTTTGTTTATTTACTTTATGAAGAACAATGGGTGTCACCAGCGCAGGGGATACTACCTACAATTGCACGCGTAAATTCATATCACGAGAATATTTTACGCTGGCCCTTACTTAAAACGCGTTGGCTTCTTCCACCTCACAAGGCTTCGTGGCCATGGCTTATTCCGCTAGGGAAGGCGGAGCGGAGCATAGTGGATCATAATTTAAAACTCTTTATCATGTTCAGGCAATCAAGGTCAACGCACCCTATTAGTATTGAATGGAACGCTTCACCCATTCACCCGTATTTGAAGGGATCTTCCAATCAGAAGACAACAAAGGCCAGGCAGCCACCAGGAGAAATCCTCGCTTAATTTAGAGCGTTTCATGGACGTTCTCTGAAGAGCTTATATAGCAGCTCTCTCCCCTACTTTTTTTTCCTCCCCTTCATCTTCACCTTCATCTTGTGCTTCAAGCTAACAATAAACGAATCTTCAATATCTAAATCAGTCTCTTCCTACTCTTCACTTTGGACCTTCCGACGGTTTCAACATAAACCATACGATTGTTTGTGTCGATGTTGGCCGGGCATCAGCGGCGTTTCTATTCTCTTTTCAGGTAGGAACCTCACAAACTACATGCTCCTTTTTTTGGACGGCATAGCCTGTTGCCCTCCCTCATCCATTTGTATTGTCCCTTTTACTGTCCCTCAAATCTCAACGAGCTCCCGTTTAGCCGTTGAGTCTATCCTTGCACACTGTGGGATCCAATGCAGGATAGTGGTAGCAAGAGCAGCCCTTATTGCCTCTGTACACCCCATATTCCTGCACCGTCACAGCCTGTCGTGATTCCCCCAAATGAAGTTGAGCCAGGGGATGATGGTGGAAGACCCTACCAGTCGCACAAGTGCTGAGAGGAAGGTTTTGTCCTCCTTGTTTTGTTTAGGTACATACATCGATTATCGAACGTTCACCTATCATCCGCTTCCTCGATCGCGCTACCAGGTTATCGCCATCCGCTATATATACGCACTATCGAAGACCCAGTCTCATTATCGATTTCACGCCGCCGAATACTTTTATCAAACTGGAAGAAAGTTGGGTGCCACAGTACAAGTCAAGCCGGTGATGGATAACAAGGTGTGTTCGTCACTTTAAACTTTAATAAGAAATGCATGTATACTACATATTATGAATCAATCAAATATCAAATATATACATGAATTTCAACCAATTCAACACTAGCACCTAAGCTACATATACTATATATGATACAAATGTAGAGAAGGAAAGGAATGCGGTAAAGGAAGAGGCCTACTATCATAGTACCCACCAAATATAGATAGTAACTCCAGAACATTCTTCCTAGCTTGATCTCAAAGAAAAACGACGCCTAAAATGGGACATACCATCACGAGAAACATAATCCTAAAGGTTGACGAAGCCATTTTGGTAATCCGGGTATAGCCCGTGTTAGAATAAAGGACATTTTGAGGCATCCTTTATTTAGCAGGCTGATTCCCAAGAAGAGTATCACGGAGAGCTAATGCAGATAGTCTGACTTACATTTGATCTGACTTGCACTTGATCTGACTTGCATATAGAAATTTCCTTCTGTAGCAATCAGTTGAAAGCCCCAAATATTCCTCTACTGCTAGCCCATAATCCTCTATTGCTAGCTCATAATCCAACACCCCGATAGTAACATAGAACTACAGGCCGATTAGAGTAATAGGAATATATAACATATATAACATGTGACTACATATATTTGCTGGGGTGAGAGCCTAGATCTATTGGAAAATTGGACAAGACCTCCTACCATTAAGGACTATAGTTAAGGTGATTCTAAATATGGTAGGCTTGCTTGCTGCATACCCCGCATTAACTATCTCGGTGAACTCGGAACCAAACTAAAATTTAAACCAACAAACTAACTACACGCTAGCAATGCACAGACTGAATCTAGTACAAAATAGGATTAGACTTGTTTAGTGTCATAGCAGTTCGGATCAACCCCGCTTGTGAAGGAGTCGATCGACTTCGATCGAGTGGGGCTCCCGCTTTTATCTCGGTAATCTAAGGCTAATTTTTAGCTATCATAGGATTTTTTGTGTTTTGAGGGGCGTCTAGAACACGTAACAAACCCCTAGTTGTGTTCAATCTTTGATATTCCACCACCACAACTTATCTATTAGCGAGAACATAGTGGCACACAACCCAAGGCTAGGTCTACATGTAAGCTTGGTTATTTTATCACATTACGCAACGGTAAAGCTGATAATAACAAGCACATATGACTGACAAGCAGGTAGCTATAGGAGGACTGGGCCCTTGCTCCCCTAATACATACACAGTCAGACAGTCTCCTATGCGAGACTAATCACCGAGGCAGGCTGCGTGACATTCGAACGTTCTATCCGTATCCTATAAGCGGGCCAGTGAGTGAGATGATTCACAGGTTAGTGACATAATTGCACCTTGGGATGCAGCCATTACCTAAAAACCGACAACAAGCGGCCTTGGATACAAGTCCAGAGAGCAGCTTTAGGAGAAAATGCTGCGCCACTTTCAAGTACAACCTCATAAGGAGCAGATCGATGTCAGATGACACACAGCCAATCCCAAGGATAGCTTATCCCTAACTGGAACAACCAGTCTGGGAAAAGGTATGGTTCTTTGGTTAATTCCCCTTCTCAACTCCGGCATAAATTTGCCTTCTGATCATGCCTCTCTCCTTTGAGGATGATCAAGTAAGAAAATCAAGGGTTGTACGTGTGTTTTGAATGCGGGTATAAGCTCTCGTCCGACATCCGCCCGGTCTCCAGCTTAGAAAACAGATCTCCCCAGGTTTAGCTGTGCTGAGGTTAGCTGTCCGGCTTTTGCGCAGTTTCGGAACCCGGAGCCAATTATTGCGTCATTGTGGGATCACTGGCTACTACGCATCTAGGTCGAGCACATTTCGCTTGGCCCGATAGTGTCATTGAATGGCGAACTCGGACAACCGACTCGTAAAAGCCATAGTTGTCTTTTACGCTTACAACTTGAAACATAACCGCGCCGAGGCAAGTAGGGGGAACTTGAAACTCCCAACATAATGGTCACCTATGTTAGAAGTTTCCAAGCTGCCCTTGCTTGCCTCGGCGCAGTTACGCTTTACCAAGAAATCACGGCCATGCGCGATTCTTCAGATGCTGGCCAAGGAGAAAGGAGTCGGAAGCAGCAGTGTTTAACATGCGCTGTAATTGTAATATACGTCTTGCGAGAGGAGCGTTCCATAATATCGGGGCCATAAGGGGGTTCTCTGGAAAGGCTGCCTGGACGAAGTCCCGCAGCGCTTTGAAGAAGGCGGCACCTGGAGCAGTCGCGGATAACAGTCAGCGATAAACTTCTCACCAATCCTTGATAAACGAATACAGGCAAGTGTTAGCAAGTTCCGACACTTCTCTTCACAAAATATTCCTATTCTTCGTGATGGGCAATTCTGGTAGGGATCGACGAGCTTTATAATGTTGGAACTCCTACATCTTTAGACCCGGCAATGCTACAAGTTGTTAAGACTTGTGCCGGGTTTAAAGAGGATGTCGAAATTATATCACCACGAACATCGATCGGCCAGATAAGGATGTCTTTTACACATAATTAGTAAATTAATCATATAGAAAGATCTGCAAAAAGAAGATTGACTACAGGAGCTGACGTATATTACGAACTAGTTAAATTGGGATAGAGATCAATGAATCTTAACAAAGTTGTTCTGAACTGGTTAGGATGTAACGATTAACTTTAGTTTGTCGAACTTAGAATACTTAGGTATAATTCTATAACTATTGTATGTACAAGAACTTGGGGTACAAGAACTTGGGGATAAAAGAACAAAGTGACGTTCTGGCACGTTACCTCAGCGATTAACTTAGAATTCCATGATAATAATAATGATTCTACAGTTCTCCAATGTCATGATATGATATAGTAGTAAAAATACGCTATTGGTTCATAAACGAATCATCCATCCTTAAAGTAGCAATCGACATGCTATCTTTCTCGTGAAGTCGCTGCGGTGGAGATCAAAACACTCTTCGAACATTATGATTTCACCCGGACACCGCGGCATAAGTAAGACCAGGTGCAAAGTCCGTGTAAGTATACCCTTTTCGTAGCTCGTCTCTATACCTTGCATACCCGCCTCCCTGTTCACTATAGGACCTGGTGGAGCCCGCGTTGGGATACTCATACAAACCGGAAACCGCGCCCAGCAGAGGACAGCTCCATCCTGGACCATTCTGTAGTTTGCCTAAAGACTGGTACCACTGGCTTTCCTTCAATTTCAGTCAATACCAGCCTACGCGCCTTGGAAAGTGAATCAAGGAGGAGTATCTTCGCTGGATCCCAACCCCAGCTTCCCAGACAATGCTATACACAGTACCTGTAATTCCATTTATGAGGCCACGCTCTGCCCAGATATTCTCAGTAAGCATAACTTAATAACCTATCCCAACAGTGAAATATTGCTACAAGTTGTCAGCTTCTTATGCATTACATTGGTAGCGAGGGTCGTGTTCGGCCCATCATGAGAAGCCGTAATCTCAAGCATCTGCTCCTTCCTTGCAGTGGCATAAGTAGGGTGATCGCCTTCCACAATTCCACAGTGAGTCTGTTTGGTATTAAAGGCGAGCGCTGTCATGGTGGTAAAAGTTCCGTGCATCTTCCACATCGGTATCCAGGCACGGCGGGTGATAGACATGATGTATTGAAAGTGATAATATTCTCTTTTGTTCAAGAGATACCATCATGTTAAGCTTCCCTTCACAATCAAACCTCTACATCCGTTGTCCATCCCGCTGTCCATCCCGCTGTCTCTCATTGACACATGATCCAAATTTTGCTTTTGAATGGAGTCTTGGAGGCAGTGATATTGATAGTGGGACACTTCTGAATATGAGTCAAGTTGCCTAAACCAGATTCCTCCCTCTTGCCAAATAATGCTCTGTAATCGTTTTACCACCTCATTAAGCTCTTGGTGCTCTGTTGATCTGGACTCCTTGGGGTTGCTTTTTTGCAACTTCGAGCCAAAATATACAGGAAGCTGTCTAAATCGAAGGCACGCTCGACATCGGGAGGCTTGCACTGACCCTATAATTAACCATTAAATATTTAGTAGTGTGTAGTGAAACAAATAGTGCATGACACCACCAGCCTTTGGAAGAACTTTGGAAAAGACATACCGGTGTATTCCGGTTGCAAATTTCGGGAAGGAATCCGGTCTACTCGCTGAATAGAGTCGAGAAACAGCGGCGCAGTGATGAAAGCTTCATCTCAATGTTATAGATGAAGATAGACAACTTGAAGACAGACACGTGACCATAATTTTTTCGCGCCAAGATGTCTAGATTCAAAAACCGGAGGCGATGTCTCGTCCAATCTAACAACTGGTTGTCCATAATGTGTAGTACTGTTCGGCAAGTATCTACTCGAGTAGCGGTTTCATTCCTCTATGATAGTATAATACATTTCTCAAGAGCTATTATAGATTATCTTATTGACTCGCTTTCCTCTCCTGTGGCTCCCTCCCCCCGAATCACCGCCTATTTGGCGCGATGTCGTTTCCCTTCTCTCAATATGGCGCTCCTTCCTATCGATAATACGAAAAAAGCTCCGTCCATAGATACATGTACTATCGAATCGCCTCCAGATGTTATTGTAACACCCTGCGATCCTTGGCCAGCGCCGTATTATCTTGAAGGTGGTCTGCGAAGAGTTAAGCCCTACCATTACACCTACAACACCTATTGCAAAGAGAGATGGCGGGGTAGAGAGTTGTTGGAAATATTCACGTCTGAATTTCGAGACCGTCCAGCAGAATATTACGTTCGTTCGTCTAGGTTTCAGAAATTTATGTTACGAGGAATTTTACTGACTGTTACGACTCCTTTATGAAGCGGGAGGCTATCGAGTCTGGTCAGGTCAAAGTTGGCGGTAAGGCAGCCGCCCCCACAACAATAATCAAGAATGGAGAGATTGTTTCGCATACGCTTCATCGTCATGAGCCGCCGGTCACTGCTCACTCAATTGGCGTTATCCATGAAGATGATGATATGCTCGTTATCGATAAGCCTGCTGGTGTTCCCGTTCATCCTGCCGGCCGATATCACTTTAACTCCATATTGGAGATATTGCGTGCAGAACGCGGCCCCGGATTCAAGCCGCTTCCCTGCAACCGATTAGACAGGTTAACTTCTGGGGTGATGTTCATCGGCAAGCATCCTAAGGCGGCAGAGGCGTTATCCATGAAACTCAAGGAGCGGACCGTGCAAAAAGAGTATGTTGCACGTGTGAAAGGGAAGTTTCCAGATGGAATAGCCCTCTGTGACCAGCCGATCATGCAGATCAGCCCAAAGCTAGGCTTGAATAGAGTCAGAGCGACAGGCAAGGACGCGAAAACGAAATTTCGTAGGCTTGCATATTACTCGCCCATAGGACAGTTACAGCAGTCCTCCCAGAGGGGTAGCGATACAAATCTCGTTGGTGGTGATTTAGCCTCACCTTCTCTCCCTTCATTGGTGTCAAACCTAAATGAGGGCTACAGCATCGTTCATTGTCTGCCACTCACAGGCCGCACGCATCAGATTCGCGTCCATCTCCAGTTCCTTGGCTATCCTATCTCTAACGATCCAATCTATTCAAACCGGCGCGTGTTTGGGCCCGAACTCGGCAAGAATGACATCTCTCCTGACCACGATGCCGAGATCATCTCTCGACTATCGGCCATGGGAAAGGCTGAACTTGCCGAGGCGGTTTCGTATCGCACGCATCTGACAACTCTGCCACCGCTTCCCCCAGGTACTGATCCAGCTATTGTCGAGGAGATAATGTCTCGAGAACACGAGGCCGCAGTGATCGACTATCATAAACGCAAGGGAGAAAGATTGTCTGGCGAACGATGTGAAGTCTGTGATGCACCGCTCTACACTGACCCGGGTGCCCATGAACTGGGAATCTTCCTCCATGCAGTAGCGTATGCAGACAGTAACGGAGGCTGGAAATACCGTAGTAAGATGCCCTCTTGGGCGCTGCCGCCGCAAGGGTCGGAAGGCTTGAGTGAAGTTCCTGATTGGACTGAGCCCACAGGGAATGAAGCAGGTGTCGACCAAAAAGGCTCCGTCTCTGGCGGGCACAGCGACAAAGAGAGTGTTAGGGATGAGATACTGGCCCTCGTTCAAGGGGTTGGACTAGTCAATGTCTCTGGGAATATAAAGGGCGAAGATTCCCTACTTCCATTAGATTCAGTAGGAAAAGAGAAAGAGCTACAGGAGGGGCCAGTGCAGTTATAGACTTTCCTTCTATGGTTAATTTCATCCCTGCTCACGTATGATATTATAATGAAATTTTCAGGAAGTTCTTTCTTCAGACACGCTATATACATTCCAGTAAGACTCTCCGTATCTCTATTGTGATGATAGTTTATTCGACTAAATCCGATCCGAGAAAGAGGTAATTCAATATGGAAAATGCTGAGGATTAAATAATGAAAGACCGGGCCATCTTTGTTATATTTATGCATGTAAAAGCCAGGAAACAATAACAATTGTGGAGCATAATGCTTACCATAACTACTTCCTCCGTTTCCAAAACAGGTGTGCAAAGAAGATTAGTAGCCTGTACAGATGATAGAATATCATAATAATAATACCCTGTCCGGTCCATCTATCTGTGTCTTATATACATCCCTCTATAGGCTCCGCTCTTGGGTTTTCGGTGTCCCTTCTACCATCAATAGAATATTATATGTAATGATGATAATACAAGAATCGACTAGATCACAACATAGGATAACTATAAGGATTAACAAATAGGAATAAATATCACCCTGTTCTAGAATTAATTTGATGAAGTTAAATTTCGTCTCCTGCTCCAGAATCTACCTCCGGCCTTCATTTCAAGCAAAATTCCGGGTCCTACTTGAAATATCGGCGTTTATTGGGGTAAAAAGATGACACGAAAATGAATGGGCGCTCCTGGTCAGAGACTAGATACGTCCCTAAGTTTTGTGTTCTCCCTTCCAACTCCCGTACGCCAGCCATTCGTTTCACCGGTCATCGCATAGCCAAAACGCCAAGGAAGGAGAAGTGGCACTTTAATGGATATGTCCATATTAATGTTATCCCCTCCTTTTCCTTTCCTTTCGGCGCTAGGAGAGAACTAAACCTATGGCCTCAAAGATTCGTGAAAGAGCAACCCCTAACATAGACTACAACTGGAATAATGGAAATGGAAACTGAAGAAAAAAGTTTTTGATCATTGCATCACATCTAGGACTCGGTAGTTACACGGGCCTTAGCGTTGGTGACTTTGACGCCCAATGCTTTAGCCTTGGCTAGAATGTCAACGCGCTTCCGTGAGGAAACCGCGCTGGCGATCCTGGTAGGGAAGTATATTGTCAGCGCCGGTATTTGCACCAGAGGATATGATTAAATCGTGATATCCTCCAACACACGGAGACAAAGTTGAACACGATTACAGGTTAAAAGAAGAATGCAATGCTCGGGGGATAACGGTGGCATACTCAGCTGCATAAGTGCGATTGTGCATGAGTAAAAGATCGATGTCTTTTGGGGTATGGACGAGGAAGGCCTTATGGCCGGAAGGCATCATATGCCTGGTTTTCTTGTTGCTTCCATAGCCAATCTATGTCCGGTATCACTAAATCAGTAAGATATCTCCAAGGAAACAAAATGCCCTAACTGGAATAACGTATTGCTTGGGCAGGGTAATTTAAGTGAGAACATACGGATGGCATAGCCGCTTGACCTTTAAAGCGTCTGCGGACACGGTTGTCAATACCTTTGGGTTTCCGCCATGCCGATGATACACATTTGAAGAGGTCAGACTGGTGACGGTTGAAGCGCTTCGTCCCTATATTTGACATTTGATGTCAGCCTACACCAACATAAACGCATCGTATAACGATTGCGTACGCTTCTTGACAATCGGGACGTGCGGCTTGCTCGCGACCATCTGTGCGTAAACTCGATCGTCAGAACTTCAGAAGCTCGATAAATACCAGCGACTGCAAGCAGGTAGATGTGGTGGCCAACTTACCTTGGCGCCGTTATTGATGTCTCGCTGGTCGGGCGTGTAGAATTGTCGTGATGGTTTCGAAAATTCTATATCATACTCCCCCAACTTATTTCGGGTCGGGGCTGGCTAAGCGAGCAAAGGGAATAGGGAATTAGGGCTGTCTCGGGGCAAGCCCTGGTAGGTTACTTGTATTTATCCCAGACCGCCCCCGGCAAAATGGCATAATAGCTCCGGATTACACCAGTACTAATATGGAAATCTGCCGAAAAGAGTTTAACCCCACTCCATTAGCACAACACAGTGACAATGCTAATCAAATATCAAGGCACTGCTGAAAAATGGAATGTTAATTCTATCTACTCTTTCACGAAACTTTGACGCTAAAACAAAGCTCCGAGGCGGGCAAGTTATACAAGTGTCGCCAGCCCAAGAAAAAACTCATTGATGCTTGATTCCAGCTTCTTAATGATGGCGGATCTATGCCGCAAAAAGGTACATAGCCCGTAGGCCTATACACTTTATTTTGAGGAGGCTTGTGCTTTGGAATTGCTTTTTGATTATGCTAAGGAATCGATAGATTCGGAAAAAAACTAGACCGGTACGAAGTCCATGAAAAAAAACACCTATAATATGGACAAAAAGGAATTCGTCATTGGAGTCCGTCGGCAGCTTGGGAAGGTCTGTTCAAAGCAAGCCTTCCACCAAGGTTTGCTTTCTGGAGCAAGTCATGATGATACCCGGGAATGGATTACGTGCATAAGGTCAATCCGCATGGATTCCGCCAACTTTGATCTACCAAGCCCAACCGGGGACGGTAATGGATTTTTGGGTTGAAGAGCTGGATGAAGCAAAGCATAAGGTGCACTTTTCTTCCTCCCTCGCCGGTTGGACGAATGACGATTCGACTTACAACGGTATTCGATCGCTATAGAAGGCAAAAGCTCATCAGGGTAAGGATTACCGTATGCTTATCCCTGATGGGTACGGATGCCACGTAAGCATGCGATTCCTCGATTGCTACCATGAACGAATTCTTGTCGCAGTGTTCCCTTTTCGCCCAGCCCCGCAGCTCTAACCTTTGGATGTTGGTTTTTTGGACCCGTTGTCGCAATTCTATGCCCAAGATCTTGATTTATGGCATTTCAAAGCCAGAAAAACGATCACTATCAAAGAGAGACTTCTTGGGTTGTTTTAGCCAGCTTTCGCCAGCTTGAAGGCTTTCTCGTTAAAAGTGGATGGTCATATGTTGGACTCAACCCCTTCAGAAAGGTCTCGACAAGGCCACGAGTGTCCTCTGCACCTACTTTGAACCCCGAATGTAAGATGGCAGAAAGCTAGGAAAGGGCCAGGTCGTCACATTTGGAACAATCCCACTGTAATAAGAAGATATTTTCAGGGCGCTTGCGGCATTCATGAATCCACGATAACCGTGATATATGTGCGGATATACCCATATCCATGGTGACCCTTACCCGTGAATTCGTCCCAATTGCATTCCGGACACGAGTATGTGCCACATCAACACAAAAAATGTGACGGTTACATGCTCGAGCCCAAGTCGGGCGTAGGTCATGTGACCTGCCGGTAGTATTCTGTAGCATTTCCTTCTCGTGTTCTTTCTCTTTCCTCCTTTCCATTCTCTGCCTTTGGATATGTACCAAGTATATCATAGGCCCCTCTTCACACTTCATGCTTCGGGGTTGAGTCCTTACGCCTAGTGCAACACGTGAAGGCCCTATCCGATTGTCTCAACCTGCAGAATCAGATAATGATTGAAAGTCAGTATCTGTAAGTTGAGAATGTATGGTTAGTCAAGCTCAACGACCATGCAACTATGACATACTAAAAATGGGAAGTTAGCTAGGTCTTGCCGTCCGGCCTTTTTTAGCCGCCTCCCCTAGATTCTAACCGGAAAAATCCCGGTTATGCCTGCGTCTGAAAAACTTTGTCAGAAAAACGTGCCGTATAATGACTTAAAGTATCGTGAGCAACGGGAGGCCCTTTTACAATATTTGATGCTATTTAATGAGTGGAAAAACGGAAATAGCACAGTTATAACATGTTTTATCCTCCTAGCTGTCGAGTTTCAGCTTTCTTCATGTCATTGCATGCAGTCTCTTTTATAGCGTTATAAAGGAAAGTTTTTATGTTACTAAATACCCGGGAGTAGCAGGTACCTATCAATGCGTTAGATTATCGGGATCATTACCTATAAAGATGCATCCACCATCTCCCTACCTTTTTTTGCCATTTTCAACCTCTCTATGGCTCACTCAAGGGTGGCCTAGAGGCCGATCGGAGTAACACAAATATGTTGAGGTAGTGCCATTCCCCGCGCGAGGGTTTAAACGTGCTATTACCTAACGATCGCTTGAAATCCGGGAAGATGCTAATGAGCAATACATCGCTTTCACTGATTTCGATCTTGCTAATTCGTTTCCCTATCCGACCACAGCTATAAAGAGTTGAGGTATCTAGATGGTAAGGGTAGCGAGCAAAATCCATAAAGCAATGTACCAAGATCTGTTGTATCGGATCATAGGACAAATGACGCTATTTCGACTTCAACCTTCCGCCGATTTCAATAGTCTAGGAACGGCCCGATCCTGCCCTCTTCAGTAAAGAGGAGATAACAACTTGTGTGTTACCGGTAGTTGAGGGCCTTCGTGGAGGATCGGAAATTGTTGTACGTCTGCTTGTGGATTCTCGGTGGTGGATCGCCTCACTGCCGCCATCGAATAATGTCAATTGGCAATGCGACCTTGCGATTTCTTTCCACAGAGTCAGCGTTCTTATTGTAGAGATACGAATTAGTTGCGGTGAATACTTGGCATTATCACGTGAGAGTGAGGAATTTTTGTAGGCATCGGTTTGGTAGTATACGTAATGTATTGTATCCATGTGTATAAGTACCCTAAAATGGATAGGTACCTTGGCGGGACGTACTGGTTTGTAATAATACTTTAATAATAGACAGTCGCGGTAGTAGCCTGGTAGAATACCTATGTCATCCGCTGTAACTATACTACGGTAGAAACCTGTCTGCGGTAGAAATACCGTGAAGTGGCGGTAGACTAGCTTAGTGAAAGCGCTCTAAGGTACTCTATCATTGATCCACGATATAAAAGTAAAAGTTTGAGGATACTATTCCATAACCTCAAGTGCTTAGCACGGTGGTTAATGCCCAATCTCTCCTGGCTGCACGCGGAAGCCGGGGATTCGAATCTCCATCTTCAAATAAGAGAGGGAATTCGTGTAAAACTCTCATCGACTCGACCTCGACCTCGACCTCGAACCTCGAACCTCGAATCTCAACCCTTTAAATAAACAATACAGCGACCAGCAACTCAAACCGAACTCGACAATCTAAGCGGCCGTACTAATCGAAAGACATCCACTTATTCCGGTCAGCGAACGAACTAAACCGAAACGACGACCACGAACAACTTTAGGGGGTTTTCGTAGCCTGACCACAGGTTGGGTGAGCTTTTTACTAACTTCCCTGAAGTGCTTTTTTTTCCTTGCCCTTTATTTATTATCCATCTATTTAGTTTCTAGTTCCCTCTCCCTCTTTCTCTAGAATTCATTTATTCTCCTTCAACTCTTCGAATGTTCAAGTCTATTTCTATTTATTTTTTTCAGCCTCTCCCTAATTTGTTCTTTATCGTCCCTTTCTCCGACGTGCCAGGACGGACATTATTTTATTCCTACTGCCTTGGGCAGAAAAGAATCCAAACCATGGGAACCACATCCTAAGAACGTAACGTATCAGGTGGTCTAATAAATATGACCGTTAGTAATAGGCTTTCCATATCATGATAGCCTCTACGGGACTATCCTTGCTTCACTTGATAGTACCATTGGTTCTTTAGAGTCAGATTCAAATAAGCCGGGTTCGTATCGTTCGCACTTCTGCCAGTAGACTTCTGCGGCAAGCGTTGTATTCATTGGTTTCATGCTTTGTCTTGCCTGCTTTGTCCACATTTGCTTCTTGCTTCAAGCATCCTTCGCAAGCTGCTCAAGTTTCTGTCTAGCAACCTGTATTTCATCTATCAGCCAATCTAGAGGCAAGAAACAACATCAGGCGAGTCGAATTAAGCCTGATCGGGAGCTGACTTATCTAGAACCTCAATTTGTTTCGCTTAGTAATCGTATATAATTAACTGTGATTGGTTAGTTCAAGTGGGCCTATTTCCACTTTAGGAAAAGCAGGTTACTTATTTAGGAAAAGTACATGCCTGTCTCCATTCCTCAAAAAGTCCGGGTGAATTTCTCAACCTTGCATGATGAATTCTTCTCGAATTCTGCGCTTTATCCTATTAGCCGATCAATTTGCTTTAATTCAAAGCAGTCTGGTATTTGATATCACTTCGTGGGGTGGAGAAATTAAAATTTGAAAATGGTGACATTCTCGGGCCAGGCCATATGATTTTGTCAGAATTTTCTTCAACCGAGACCTGAGATTCCCGTTGAAGAAGCGGGTAATTGGCGCCATGTCGTTCTAGTGTAGCGTTGGGTGTTTAACAAGAATTGCAAGGATTAGGTATGTGGTATGTAATAATAATGTGTGCATTGAAGACATTTTTCCTACAGCTCCGTCTATGCCTTTACGGCTCAGCTAAATTGTAAGCGAGACTACTAGAACAAGTTCGGCAAGGTTGTGTTATTGCTATGCTATCATATGATAGGCTGGGGGCTGTACATATCCATGGATGGGTAGCTGCTTGGATCTATTGGATCCACCCAGAAAGCCAATAGCATCCAATCCAATATCACTGCTTCCACCCACTCAAGAACCGCGACTCATCCTAGGCCTAGGCTCTCATCTTGATTATTAAGCGCCAAGGATCCAATCCCTGCAATTGAAACATGAAGAGTTGAAAAATAGAATGAGATGGGCTTCGTTAATGAGTGTAGACGGAATAGGTATGATATATCCTCCCCGATAAACCGTTTAATATGATAGATAGATCGACTCGCTGGAAAATCGAGTTTACTACCAAATTGAGCTTCGAACTGGGAAGTCTTTTAGTGGATAAACCTCGATTTCTTCCTCTATATCATGGTAACCAGTCTTAATACCATATATACTAGAAAATCTTAGGAGCTCGCTTTTATTACTATTATACCTAGTTACATGAGAAACCATCGGCGGCCACCGACTCGCCATGTACCGTCAAGCTTGATGGCTTTATTGCATTTCAATAAGATGGACAAAATCCCCCAGATAGCACTTACTCCTTGTGAACTCGCACCACATTCCTGGATGGGAACCACAGACGGCGCCAGATCTGACTTGAGTGCTAAACTCTGTATCAAAATTTCGCCAGACCCAGATCCAGATTAGCAGACCAGTGCCTTCGGTGGCCCAGGTGGTGCAGTCAACCACTCCGTACATGTACATCATGTATCTGCATGAACAGTACTTTACCACTACATAGAACCGCGACTCTGGGATCGGACTTCGTTATTCGGTCAGAGCCGGCGAGAAGATGAACCCTCGACGGTAGGAGCAGCTGCGCGGGTGATGAAATTGGAATAATAAATAGGTAGGATTTGGTAGACATATAGGCATATATGGGTAACATGTACCTGCATACGGTATTAGTATGTATGTATTATTAGTTTATCTGTGTATTAGGTAATTCTGGAAGCTGAAGAAGGGGCTATACTCAGCCTATGCCACTTTTTGTGGTAGTGTATAACGAGAAAGTTCTCCGATATATTGTAGTAGTTACATGTAGCTAAAGGTAGTACTATGTAGTACTTTGATATTGGTATCAAGGCCATAATAAATTGTCGGGATTTCCCCAAACGTTCGCTAAGTAGAGCACCGCACCACTAGTTAGCTATTAATGTTGCAGATTGCACATGTGCGTATGGATACATGCTCGGCAACAACTTCGCTGTTGAGGGACATACATACCATATAGCTATTCTGAGAGAAAACGTGACCGACCAACCTGAGCCATCGACCTAACCGGCTAGGTCATTTCCACTTTTTCAGAGGTCCCTAAGGCGGTAAAGGGGAGTTCCTAACACAAGTGCACAACACCATATATATCTACCTTAGTCACATCGATTTTATTCTGTGATAATTTTAGGCAACAGTCAGACCCAGGCCTTAATAGAGTGAGAATGTACGAGACATATTATCATTGTTGACGTTGGCTATTTGTGATTGAGAGAACGAAACTAGAGCAGCTATATATATATATTGGTGACCAAGAGGCCGACCGGAGTAACAGAAATATATATATATATATATGTTGAATGGCTAACGCGGCCTCTTTAACAGTGTCCTCAGGATGTTAAAGAATTTCAAATGCATGTAACGAAGAGGTCCTACGGTCCGATAGCCATGAAGAACAGTCCGCCTTTTGCTTGCTGTTGTATGACGGGGTTTGGGACTGAAAGTCGGCCACCCAAGAATGAACGATATATATCTCACCCCAGCTTGACCCTAGGGTGGGATAGTGAGGTCAATTACCTCAAGATTCTGGATTGAGGAACGATCATGATAGGCCTGTCTTATCTTAGATATATCGGTGGGCACCTGAATAAATTCCAGCGCCCACGAAAGTGATTCACTAACAAAAGTGCTCCCCTACTATAGGGGATTTCTTTTATGCCATCAAGGGAAGACCCAAGGCATCATTCGGTTTTCAAAGCCCATGCATATAGACCGTCATTCACTGACGGTCACATCATTTATGGAAGTCCATATGGCTGTGATTAGCAAAGTTGATTGGTTACCGGCGTCGTGAGCACGCTGCGTGTTACCGTTCACTGCGGTTGGTCGTTCACTGGTGATGCCCACGCAGCCATCATGGGCAATTATAAAAGTATCCCTCACGGGCGGAATTCTTCTATTCTAAACAGATCTTCATCGCTATCAGTGAGTCTTCGCAATCTGTCTGTAGTTACAAAGTTACCAACCGATTCCTTGTTCCTTCAGTGGAACGGTGAAGAAATCACAGAAGGAGCCTATTCTTGCCAACAACACTCCCGAAGTGAGGAAGGAGTTCTTTGTGGAGAGGCTTTGGCTGAAAGCCTTCTTGCTGTTTGTTGTCTGTGTGCTCTCTCTAGAGATATCTTCCCTCAATCGTAAGTTATTGAGGATTCACTGGTCCATTCGTTATCTTCCTCGAGGCTTGATTCATCATGGCTTCCTCTGAATGATATCAGGTACCCCATTTTCCCCAGGAGCGCTCCAGCAATGTCGAATAAACGTCGTGTTTTCCTTACCGTCCACCACCGTAACGAGCTTTCCCTAGGCGAGAATAGGTGGCAGCTCAAGCACGCAGCATATCACTGGGGAATCCTCGTTACGCCCAAAAAAATCCCAACCAGACGCAGCTTCGCGTACGACATCACCGATGGAGTCCGTCTTGACCCTGAAAATCGAGTCGATCTTAATCCAGGTCGGGGCTGGTATTTTCGGGCGAACGCCCTCGTGAACCCGGATGTCAGTAGCCATCTGCTAGTCCGGATCATGATCGGGAAGGTCCCTCGTCGCGTCTCCCCCTCACATATCGAATCAATTCTGGGGACCGTCCCTCTTCCCAAGAAAGATGGGCTGCCTAAGGAGAACTGCGTGACGTGGATTAAAGCTGCCGTCAAGGCTCTTCAGAGGTCCGGGCTAGCCGAGAGCTTCGACATCGAAAACTTCATGGATTATAACCTTGGCCTCGCCGAAGAGCGGATGAACGATCCAACATCGATGCCCAGCATCATCAACTATACCAGAAGACCAATGTAACTGCAGAAATGTGTGAGAGGGACCTACCTTTCCAATTCCTGCCATGAACATATCCAGCTTAAGCTCCTGGAATGGATGACAATTCTGCTAACCATATCCCTCTTACAAGGCACTCGAACGAACATGGTCAAGCTCAGAATTGCATACCGAACTGGATTACTCCTCGGCTGAAACGGGCGTTACCCATGTCCTTGGGTAGAAACCCCATCAGCGACTTCACCATCATCATCATTCAATCGTGTTTCAGGTTTACCCTTCTTGTTCGTTCTTCAATTGTACCGGTCACATTTTTTTCGAGACCTACTCTTGGAATTGATTGGGTGAGAGTGTGGATCTGAATTTCGCATCACTCACGAAGGTTGGAGAGAAATCAGCATGATTTTGACCTGTTGGGACATTGATGTAATATTGTCATGAGCCTTCCCGATCTGGTTTTCTTCATTCTGCGTGTAATACATATGCGGTTAGTAACGATGGGTACTAGTACTAATACTTAACAATTAGAATTCGGGGTCCTGCTGCTTCAATAATTGACCTCGTACCTAACATTCATTGTTCATGGCATACCTAGATACCAGTACACAAGGTTGTCACTGCCCTCATTAATGTACTCATGCACCATCAATTATCCAAAACTGTTTTTTACTTATATGTTTCTTCGCAGACATTTACTCCCATAGATAGGTGGTTTCGCTAGTCATGCTTTACGCTTTTCTACTTTAGCGAGCAATTTCTCCTCTGTCGTCCCTTTCTCTTTCATTGATCATTGGTTGTTTCACTTGCCGCCATCAGAAATTGAATTTCATCAAATTGTAAGACTAGACAAAATCCACGGATTCTATTCATAATACCGAGGTGAACGTGAACTCGGCAACAAAGCTGTTTGATACCTACTATACGGAATAGTTTTTCTTATCTTAATCTGGAATATATATTAGATGTTTGCGTGACACGATAGGGTGTGTACAGGCGATATATCGTAGGAAAGCATCCAAGCTGATCCGATGTATGAGAGATCGATATGAAAGTCAGAGCGTATAATACTTTATTAAAAAGGGAGGGAAAAAAAAGGTATCATCCAACAGTACCTAGTAGTAATACACATTCCCCAAGGAGCTTGTGGAAGCCTCCTCGTGCTCGACACTGCATCATGTAATCATCCTTTATCGGGCCCCTGATACCAAGAGAACCAAAACACCAAGAAGAACTATAATATACATAGGACATCGTGAGAACCACGTAATATACAAGCCAAGACCGGGGGCATAGACAGACAGAGAGAATGTGAACGAAAGAAATAGCTTCGAAAGGCTATAGTTTGCCATCCCCCTTTCCATAACCTTTACCCATCATCCGCCATTGATATATTTATAGGGTTCATAAAAAAAAAAATCGCGAGACAAGAAAAAAAAAAACCAACCATATGAAAAGGGTATATACGAGAAAAATATTCCAGGGGTCAGATGATGTCCAAACGCCTTCCAGGATATTTTCTTTTTCCATTGCCACCAGTCCCGGGTGGGGATCAAAGATTATCCGATCATTCCTCTAACGCGTTCAACCCGTTCAATTGCTTTCTCTAGTCGATCTAATCTCTTTCTCTTTTCTCCATCTCGGCGTTCAAGAACCGCTACTCGATCTTCCAACTTAACACGGGCTTTCCGCTCCTGTGCAACCATTTCATTCGCTTGGCTGAAGAGTTGCACAGTTAGCTCTTCCAATTCTGAATGGGCCTGCGATAACTGGTTCTCTGCCGCCTTGCGTAAAGCCTGTTCACGGCTCAAGGCATTCTGAAGTTCTGAAGTTGTATCGGAATTATTAGAGGCGGCTAATGTAGCTGAACTAGATGTCGCGGTGGTAGCGCCACGGCGATAGGGAAGGAAGGAGGCGAATGCGGAGATACGAGTCGCGTGTTGGCCTTGATGGACATGTTGAGAACCGGAATGTGAGGAAGGAGGCGGGGGCAGGGTCAGGACGGTGTTGCATGAAGCACCGCTGATTTCTGCGGGGTCAAATGACGTAGGTGACACTGGCAAGCCAACAGAAGTTTTTTTCGACTCTGTGAACTCCTCAGCCTTGGGTTGTAACTGGTGGATCTCATCTTCATAGTCGGCAAGCTTCTCCGCTACCGATCAGAGGCGTCAACCATGTTCCAGATTCACACCACAATAACGTCCGTCAAAAACATATAAAGAGAAATCTGCGGGTACCTGTTTGCGCTGCCCTGGAACTCAGATATCGGACTTGGGCCTCCAGCTCTTGTATTCTCCTCCGAGCCTCGCTCACAGCTTCATCGTTAGGCTGGACAATTTCCTGACTACATTGGGGACAGATTGTCCCGGAAGGAATGATGCCCAAACCAGTCATGGGCAGGACTGCCTCGAATACGGGTCAAAGCTGTAGCGGTAGTAATCGTAGTGGTGGTTATGGCCATGCGGTAGGGTATATAGAAGTATGATGCGAATGGGGCTGATAGCAACGTTGCGGGCTTCGTTGCTTTGTATAAGGAGCCCTATCATGGGGCCGCTAAGGCTGAAAAGGCAGCTCAGAAGGAAAGTAGGTCCAGCACAACAATAGTTTCAGGTCTATTATGACATGACCGATAAAAGATAGATAAGATACGAGGGGATTAACTAATCACGGTACCTAAAATTACTACTATAGTATACCTGTATCACGTATGTACATGTGCAGTACATGTAATGTACTTATCATGATTCTTATTGACTTGTTACAGACATCACCACAACGTTCTTCCGACATATATTCTCCGTTTGGTCCGGTCAAGAGTCGATCTTTCATCACAGGACGTACAACGGCCTACGCCACAATTCCTTCTCATTTGCGGTTCTGTCTCTAATATAAGTGATCGGCATTTTGGTTGGTTACATCATTGGTCTAATGGCATTAGTGAAATACGTATTTCCACGATCGATTCTACTAAATATATGATAGTACTAGAATACAACTGTATAGACCCAATAATAGAATAATATGTGATATGAACACTTTAGGGATTCATTTTAGTATTTATATTTGTCACGCTCTCTCAGCCGGGCGAGAAATTAAAGGAGGCGCGTAGGAGTGGAGTGGATGTATGTACTATACTATACATATGTAAATGATCTTGAATTAAGAGATCGATTCGAAGTGACCTTCTACAGCCATGCATTAGGAACCAGAGCCGTTGGTTATGGCATATGATACAAAAATGGTTGTCCCAACTAACTGTACATAGTCACGAGCTAAATAAGTCTGGGGCCTGAGGCGAGCTAACAGCTATTCCCATTTTAGTAAGCGGGGAGTTTGTCTGGTTGAGGACAACCATTTCGCAAATTACCTTCTATGATAGATAGACTTTCTCAACCTCCACACTTTTCCTTAGGCGGGAGACAAGCCGGGCGCGAAAAGGGCTAGAAGCACCTAAGTAAGATTGTTCCAGGTTTCTTTACGATGAGTATTATCTAATACTAGTTTCAGCAGGTCTAGATAGGTACCTTATCTATTTTAATAACAATCTTAATGGGTGTTTTGAGATTTCTCAATATACCATCCATAATCCATGCGCATTATTGTATGAGTTGGTTGATATCGATTAGATCGGGGGTGTCAGGCACAAAACTATATAATCGACTAGGCCGCTGGGTTGAGCATACGCTCAATACTTCTATGAGCTTTTGGTCGAGTGGTACCGCTTGTATACAGGCCTAGCGGACTGGGCATTAGAGGGGGCCATGTGCGGGGAGAAGATGTGAACTTAGTGAATGATTTCACTCTCAGGACATTTTGGTTGTATTGAGGAATCAAAGCAAGTCGGCTGTTCCTTCATATAATATACTATAACTAGTTCTAACTCCATATTATTATGACATGCGGTTTTCAAGGTTCATTTTAATGTGTGAGTGTATTATCAATCCTGACGCGCTGGGTTATGCCGAAATGGACGATCATTGTGATAGAAGTAATAAGGCGAAATACAATATACCGAGAAACATGAGGAGCACCTTGAAAACGCAAGTCCTCTGCTAGAAGATTCTCGAGGTAAAATCAGAACAATCACCCCTTACCTACCGAAGTAGCCTGACGACTGAGTAGAATACGAGAGCGTTATGACGTTAGGCTTCCCGGAACTGCTGCACAAGTTCGACAAAATACACACAAGGCACAAGAGGGTTCGGATAGGAGAAAGATCAGTGAGAGTCTAGTCTATTATACGTATCTCTTTGCTCTCGTGTCATATAATCACCCTCTTTCTTATTAGAGACTGTTTTTCACCTCCCCAAGAGTCCCCTCAAGACAAAAAGTAAGCCTCATCATGGGAAAGACGTTCTCAATGGATGTGTTCTGACTTCTTTGCATCTATTCTCATCTCCACCATTGAAGCTCGGCGATTTCGAATCGATTCGAAGGAAAGTACTTTAATATTTAACACTCCCGATCCTCGAGGTTCACTACTATCCTGTTCCCGAGCTATGTATAACCAGTGGGAATGCAGTGGCCGATCTGTGAAGCACCTTGTCATCCCGAGCTAGGACAGTTCCACCATACGTTACATCGCATGGCTTATTTCCAGCTATATTTTGGCCCCTCTCACTGGCCTCAATCTTTATCACACATTCGCTTTCTTCTCTTGTGATGTATACCGGCGAAATTTCACGGATAGAAGCCCATTAAATATGATATATGCCGCGACCGATTATGGTAGCAGTTCTGACTCCTTTAGCAGATCCTCCATAGCGACGACGGTCGACATGCATAGTACTTGATATTATAAACAGCCGGGCATTCAGGGGCCATAATTCACGACCTAGGTACCAGAATCTTCTTTCAATGGATATCCGTTTGCCGCAACTGGCGGGAAGAGAAGAGCATAGCTTATATACATGACCGAATGTTAGTATTCCGTTGAGCTAAAGATAAGAAATTTATACTAATTTCTTTAGAACTTCTTCTTCCTATATTATATATTACATATGCTTCAGCCTTCACATCAGATCTACACTTTCAATCTTCCGTCATTAGTGCTTCCCTCCCTTAGGACTCTATTGAAACCTATCGGGTCTTACCGCCAACCGGGCGGCCTTTGAGGACACCGGCAGTCGTTGAATTTAGAGAGTTCAATACTACTTCTTACCTGGAGTAAGATGCAGGCAACGCCCACGCATCAACATCCGACAATACCTGTAGATCGAGCCTCTAGAAATTCGGCAAATAGGTCATATATGATAGGTCTTGGGAGTACTGGATAATAGGGTGTTATAATCACCATATCGCACCAGATAACAACCCCTACGATAGTACCTGCCTACCTAACATACCTATGCGTAGGTATAGATAAATATCAAACTAGGCCGCTCGGCCACAGAAAAGAAACCTAGGCTCCTCAGTGCAGTACTGAGTGGCTTATATGACAGCATGATGCGCGCAGGTTGACAATAGATCATGGCAGAAACAAGAATTGGAATGTGAATCAGGCAACAATATATCATTTAAAAAGCAGAAGTGCTATTATTTTATTAGCCCTAAAAGGGAGTTTGGGTTTCTTTTCCCTCCTTTTCCTTTTCTTAGATGATAATACGTATCAAGTTAATATGATATAAAAATCGAGCTCTCCAATTCCTTTCCTCGCATTTATCTATCTCCTATGAGGCTACCTAGGTATGATACATAGATCTTCGGCGGTATATAAACAGATATATATGGTGGGCAAGGCCATATTTTAACCAAAAAAAATTTTTTTTTTTCACCATCTGTAGTTATTAATATATGTAGATAATTTACTTTAATCGTAAATTTCTTTATTTTTTCTAATTCGCCATCAGTAGGTATCTTTGTATACATACATGTCTAGATAACAGAGAAATAGATTTTCATCCGTACTGTACCTGCCTGTATCACAGACGGTCGAAATACGGCATTGACCATCGCGTAAGGTAAGCGTGGCTAAATCGTCTGAGGTCACCGTTTTGACACTAAATAGAGAGTGTCCAACATATTAGAAATAGAAAGTTCCAGTTCATCAAAGAAAGCAGCCTTCTTGCCGGCTGGCGTTGAGGTAGAAAGTGTGATGATACCGGCGTTATCATCTCATTGACTACTAGTAGCATATTAATAGGTATATCATAGTCATAATTACAGTATGATACATATACGGTTGAGATTCGGACAGATTTACCATATCTAAAATATCTAAAATGGGAGGTGAAACAACAGTAGAGATATTTCTTCTATTATGGGGCCGAAGGAGTAGTAGTTACTGTTCCAGAAAGAGAGAACTGCAACTACCTACTGGAATTATTATGATTCCGCAAGTCTCTCACTCGCTTAGGTCAGAAAACATGGCAAGGTATACTGTGCGATAAAATACCCATACAAAAGGATGATCAAGGCAGGGAAAAATAATAACAGCAATGTCAATCGATTCTTCATTTAAAAAGCACAGGAAGGGACACCTAAGTTGTCACGGAACTAACAGGAGACCATTATGGTGGAAGAGAGATCTCAACCTAGAGCCCCTTTATTTCCCTTGTCGCCTTCCTCAAACTCCAGCAGTCTCTCATCAATAGGGCTGTCTGGCCAAGTAGAAAGGGAAACATAACTTCACAAATATAAATAACTCCACACTCCACCGCCTTATCCGGACAAGACAAAGAAGAGAGAGTGAGAATAAGCGATAAGGGGATAAGTCTGAGAATGAGAGAAAGGGAGAAAAGGGAGCAACCAATAGAGAACATCAATGAAATCTTACATACACCCGCAGTAATTCGAATAACCATCATCGATGCTTGGTGGATGAATCACTCATGGCAGGGAGTCTGGTATGGGCGCGGAAAGCAGGAAACTTTTAAAGAATACGCTGGCGAAGGACATTATGAATGCAGAAAGGAATTGACCTGAACAGACCCGAACAGATAACACCGTGAACTAGAATACGTTGCGATGAGCGCAGGGCGACGATGATCTAAACATCGACTAGCGCAGCCATTGAGGTAACCAAAATCGCGCATTATCGAGGATTCTTCAAGGCCGCGGGTTGAACTTTCTATAGCAACAACAACACCGAAGGGGAAACAATTGCAGCATTCGCTATGTGAACTCCATACTAAAGAGAGGTATGTAATATTCACGAGGGCTCCGCTGTTTCCAATACCGCATTCGCGTATGTCTGAGAATGTTCATGTGAATCCGCGACCAGATTGTCCCCGACGGTTATTACGCTGTTTAGAGCCGACAGTGCTCCAGCCTTCTTCGTCCGGGGTCGAAGCTTCTTTCGACTGCGGAGCACCGCGCCGCCAGTTGCCGTTCGCTTTGTTCGGCGGAAGTTCAGAAGGCGCCTGTTTCGGCTGTTTTGGGGCTGGGGCCTGCTCCGCAACATGCGAGTCTTCGTTGTTCTCGTCTAACTCATGATCAGCAGTCATACCATTCTCCTCCTCATTCGCCCGTCGGAGGATTTCAAAGCTCTTGCCGATTTGGGGAGACTCGAGGCCAGGTTCTGTTGAGCCATTAGCGTCGGGGGTAGCCGCTTTCTCAGCCTTCACATGTTCCTTCTGAACTCGCTGCTTTTCGGCTTTCTCGGCCTTTTCGGCTTTCACCTTTTGTCCAGCTTCCTTCTTTTGGCGTTCACGCTTCTCTTCAACTTCTCTTTCTCTGGCAGCTGTGTCAGTTGGCAGAGCACTTCCGAACGGACTTGACTTAGCATCTGCTGGGCGAAGTGTAGAAGTGGCCTCGCTTTCAGAAACTGTTCTTTTCTGTAGTTGCAATTTCGGCCTTACTGCTGGAGCTGGAGCAGCAGGAGAGGGAGGATTGCTCGCCTCCTTAGCCACTGGTGGGTCGGGGCGCATTCGAGCTCTCCATTGACTATCGAGTTCAGGGGCGGTTGGAGTACGTTCTTGTCTCTCATGGAAGTCACGTCGTGGGGGTCTTGAACCCTCTTGAGATCGCCCTTCACCCCATGCAGGGGAGCTCCTCCTAAGATTAGGGCCCTCATTACTGCGAGGACGGCCGCCTTCTCTTCCGGTGGGCGTGACGGGTGACAATGGACCTTTGCGTTCCCAATTGTTTAGATCTCTCACCTTGGCATCCCCTGATTCAAAGCGCCGGCCGCCCGCGCGTTCGCTGCCAGCGTCGGAAAGAGTATCAGGATTTCGCCCATGACCATGACGATCAGAAACACGGCGTTGAGGGAGATCAGGGAGCGGGCCTTTGCGGGTCCAATCACTAAAGTCTCTAGCTGGGTGTTGAGGTTCCTTCGCTGCGCCATCATTAGATGGAATAATTATTTCTACTGTGCTATTAGGGGGAAATTGCCATACGTGGTTCTGCGATGCTGACCCTAATAGCGCGCCCTTGCAGAGTGGCACCCGCGAACGTGAGAGCTTTCTTCAGCCCATCCACGGTTGCAAACTCTACGTATCCGAAGCCTTTCGGTGTTCTTGTTGTTTTATCTTCAACTATACGTACGTTTGTCACCTGGCAGCTAGCGAAAAGGTTCGAGATATCTCCAGAGGTCGCATCGAAAGCCAAGTTTCCTATATGAGCCGTATATGGGGGTTGTGTAGGAAGTGGAAGCTCGGGTCTTGGTAGATATCCGGGACGGTCACGCTCTTTCCGAAAGTCAGTATTCAGGAGCAGCTATCAGGGGGTGACCCGGTCCCTACCAGCGACACCGTTACCGAGTCCGGCTGCCGTTGTGCTAACGGAACGACGTTCGCCGCCATAGGTGGAACGGGGTTCTGGGACTGGTAATTGTAAGACAAATAAGCCGAGGAAAACCAATTCGTCGCTAGGTGGCTGCGAACGGAGAGGCCAGACGGGAAGACGCACCACCTACCCATCCCATTCTGTTAGCAATGAGAAAGATTGTACGGAAATGGAACTGGGACTCACTAGTCATAGGCATCTCTTCCATTTCATCGGCCCACGAGCCAAATTCTACGCGTGATTAGCCGCATGGCCAACTGGCATAGCGAATTTGCGCCACCCACTCTCATCGGCTAAGAAGGTGCCTATGGTCATCTTCTGGGGTTTGGCCTTTGCCGGCGCTGCGTCCATAACTGTCAGTCTGATGAATCCTCGGGGGAACAATGATAAGATTGAAAATATTCGGGATGTTACCCATGATTGCAACTGATGGATCAAGAAACGCGCTTAGCGAAAGTGCGCGTCGAGGTTTTCTCTTTTCCTCCTTTCCCTTTTTTTTTTTTTCGTCCTGAGGGTGGAAAGGCTGAAAGAGGGAAAGCGTCCTTCAGCGATAGATGAAACGAAGAGGAGTGTGGAATGACGATGATGCGACGGTAGACAGTGAAGCAATAAGTCAGTTGGGAAGAGATTGTGCCGGTTGGTGCTCCTCGATTGGAAGAAGGGAAGCAAGGCAAAAGGCGTTCGGAGATGATAATTTTTAGTGATGACGCTAGAAAAGTCAGCCTGAGGCCGGATACGGGTGCTCGGTTCCCCCCTCCATTTTCCATTTTCCATTTTCCATTTTCCATTTTCCAAAACCCCGTCAATAATACAATACTAAATCAAGTCAATCATTCCCGTTTCATCAATAATTATCATCTCTTTCCAGCCTATCTTTTTTTGGCTCTCCAGTAACAATAACCTTCAGGAAACGATGGGCCTTGATGAGCCATTTCATTCGTATCTTGAATACAGAATACATCCGTTCCTTGTTCATGGTTTCTACAAAGGTGGTTGTGCACATCGCCCCCTTCCTTTTAACCTACCCAATGATAACCAAGTATGTAGCAGAGAAATGAACGGCTGCGGGCGCCAAAAACAAATATCTTGCAGCAGTAGTAGTAGAGAATCTATTTCGTCGTACATCTGGTTGTGGATCGTTCTTTTTTTCTTTGATTCTCCGTCTCTCCACCGGACCTCGTTTCCCAAGCCTCAATTGCCCTGCCGCAGCCGAGCTGCAGCAACTAAAGATACATTCTGTCACCTCCAGGTTGGTGGGTGAGTGGGTGATTGATGGCCTGTGAACCTATTACAAGTACATATATTATTACTATGTATGATAATAAATCAAATATTCGCTATTCCCTACACCGTCCGTCTGTGCGTTATATATACCTAATAACATGGGCATAGCATTAATATTACCCCACGAAGGTAGGTACTACTGCGGTATGTCTGACAAGTAATATTGATCTACTATGATATTATCATGGCTCTCATACTTTCAGAAATTATAAGCCAATGCTATATATATACTAGTAATATGCAATGGGTACCACGATTCTGGTGAACATTTCTAGTTCTTCGTACTTAGTTCATTTACGGACTGAGGCTCATTCATATATGTGCCGAAGGCATCCATCCATATCCATATACCTCTTACGATTATTTAATACCTAACTACCTGTATACCTATATATCACAGCCTGATTAGGAAATGAATACAGGTAACCATCCGACTATCATATCATAGAACTAATAAATAAATGGCTTAGAGGTTACCTGGCTTGACGCCACTCACAAATTTGGGATAATGTATGTAGAATAAAATGGGCGAATCTTTTGCTTTGTGGCATGTCTCACATATCCACCTCTTCTCCGCATTGAGTGTTGACAGCTCTGGAACCTAGCTAGACCAACTCTTTGTATTTACGTATCAACCCTGGGTGCTTCTTCGTGCACTTTCTCTCTCCATCATGACTTAATCAACAGCCACTACGATGTATATAGATATAGGATACCATATAAAGGACAGTGTCTGGTAGAGACGCCCCTCACATCAGGTATAAATGAGCCTTGGTGCCTGAATTTCAACATATGATAGTTCCCTATAGTTATATCATGATTGATTAGTAACTAAAGTTATGCCCTACAATAACAGCGACTGGTGAAAGCTAGGCCTGGAATAGCCTAGCTCACTCCATGGCCCACTTTCGCTGCTATCAAGGAACCAACTTCGGAGAGTCACTCAAGCCATTTATTTCGCCGGAGTTGCCAGATTGCGGTTTCTCATAACTTCACCAAATTCCGGGGAAAGCTTCGCGATCTGATAACTATAGCTAAATCAGGGTACCAGAACTATTTTTCTGCCGTAATTTAATTTCTTTCCCAGCCTCTGTTGTCACCGGCCGCTGAATCCCACTATTATATGGTGATTCGGTGTCACGATTTTTCCTAGCGCAATGGTCTATGGATCTTACGACCTCAAATTCACTAGATCTTTATATGTGTTACCCTTTTCCTCTGGCCCCATTCGTCACACATCACCAGGTGTACCTTCCCCAACCTCCAAACCTCTAATCCACCTAGAACGTTCCTCACGGACAATCATGGAACCTCATTTGATAGGACTATAGAAGGCGTGGGTAAAGGGGTAGGGATAGTCCCATGTGATAGCGACTGTGGGCATTCAAGGAACTGTGTGGTGGGAGTGATTCCATGCTGGTTACTAAGACGGGCTATCCTTTACAGGTTTCTACACATTGCTTTCCCACCCTACACTTAATATTCGATCCCTGATCGACTATCATCGAGCGTGATAAGGAAACCGAGCTGAAGGTCGCCTGTGCACGCCGCTTACTCCACATAGCTACCATTTGGACGATCCTACCATTTGCCTATGAACGCGACTGGTTTTAAGTTCTTGTTCTCAATCAGTTCAGCTAGAACTACCTCCGGAAAACCCCGGATACGGGTAGAAATTGCCAGCAATGATGGAATGGCGGGGCTGGCGAGTGTAGCTCGACCCATCAACATAAATGTGATTCAGAACCCACAGTTTCAGAGTCGGTGGCAATTGACGAGTTACATCTCTGCGATAACCTAGTAGCTCCTGGGGTGACAAATTCTGTGCTGCATCCGGTCAGTTGAATACCCTCGCCGTCATCTGCAAGTGCGTTCAATAGGGTGGGAGTCCTTTGGCCAGGCTGGTATAAAATGCCTTCCTAGAACTGGAGTGCATCTGTTCTATTGAAGTGGCTAAAATGGTCTCCTGACGTGATTTTTGATGAAAGTAAACTACATAAGTATGCTACTGAATTCTAGGAGCTTCGCATAGCCTAAGAACTCCTTCTTCAATCCAAAAGTTGATCCTCCAGACCTCTGGTTAAATTGGTGTGTATATCGGTGCCTACTTTACCGGAATCGGTGACTTCTATTATATACCGACCTAGTCAACGGTGTTGGAACTTGGGAGTCGAGCTTCAGATGGAAGCGATGTGTGCTGGCTACTACATACAAGTCTTTCAAAATATGTACATTCTTCTCTTGTAGACTGCTCGGGCATATTGGTGCCTACGTTCGAGATAAGTGGTATAGCCTAGCATAAGTACAGGGTACATAATTGAGAAATGGACATGGAACCTGATCTCATAACTGGAGATCTAAGCCCCGCTAGGGGTTCGGACAATTCAAGCGTATGTAAAGTCCAACATCGGCAGGGTAAAAGAGAGAGGCCCAATCGAAAACGCTAGCAAGCAATCTTTTGACTCCTGATGAGTACATGCAGTGCCTGGTGGTCCAATGGAAGAAGAATCCACCACAAGACTTTATTTCTGTAACTGGTATTGAGTACTGTATTGCATCATTGGCAAAATAACTGTTAACCAATGTATGATGACGAATAAAATACTTATGATAATTGGGAAGATGTCTAAAGATAATTTATTTTTTAATAAATTCAATTTCTATGTCATCTAACTAGACTACTTCTACTCATTGGATCTTTCGCCTCGCCCACCAGTATCATCTTTCCTCCCCTTCATTCAGTTGATTACTACAGCCATCTAAACCCAGAATGGGATACCACCTTAGCATGCTGCATACTAAGTAATTTTCATGGGCTATTACTATTTATTAGTGCTGAAATTTTTTTTTTTAAAAAAAGGCGACGGATTTCGAGGTTAGAAATAAAGTCAAAGTGGGGATGGCCCAGGACCTGCGGAAACGACTAACATAGATCTTTCTTTTGTAGATACTGTTAAGAGGCAATGACTGGGGGACACTAGATCATTGAATTTAAGACCTCGTGACTGCCACCCCAATTTTGTCTACAAAACTTAGGTACCTAGCTAGGTAGCTTGGACGTTAAATGTATGATAAGATTTGAGCAATTACTAATATTTCTGTAGTACTAACATACAATAGAAATCCATTGGAGTTCCGGGTGTTTCCGATCATTCAAACAACACTGCATACAGTTATAATTACTACCTGTATAGGTATAATATATGTCAGAGCTTTCCCACATTCCCCTCATCGTTATCAACCGCCCGCCGGGGATGGCGAACTACCACATCCACCCTTTGCCCCTGCCCCATTGACAAAGTACAGAGGGCTTCCTTATACCTCCTTCACATCGGTCCTTCTGGGGCCGGTGCCAGTGAGGTAGTATATATTTGCAAATTCCGTGGAATGCCCTAGAATTTTGCGATGGGTTGGGACTTGTAGCTGTTATATACAAAGGAGAGAAACAAGCGGTCAGGTATTGCCCACCATAAGGAGGACCCTGAAGATAAGGGTAACCTTGCGTTAAGATACCAGGCGCTGTCTCCCGGCTTTGTGAACGGTAGTACAAGGTACAAAATATTAGAGCACATTGGTGGTTAAAAGGCAAAATACCCGAAGAAAGAGCGGGATATAATTCATAGCCTAGCTTGGAAATGCTAAAAGACTGAAGAAAGCACTTACGATTGGGGTTGAAATCCAACATGTGCTAGTGGGCAATGGCGGTGATTGACGATCCCCAGCCAGCCATCCCGAAAATCAAGTGCCTTTCAAACGAGGGTAAACCCGGGGGATCTTTTGACTCCAATTTGCAGAGTATCCAATCTCTCTTCAAATTGTAGTCTTCATACGCTGCGTTAACATTAGGAAAACCCCACCTCCTACCTTTCTTTTATACTATACTTCTTGGGCATTTATTCTTAAATAGTCGGGAATACTATGTTCTCTTATCCTACTGCATTTACCCAAGTCTGTCTCTCTTATCCAGAATGGGCTCAGGTTCGGTCTCGCCCTCGAAGAACGAAGTCAATCTGGTACCTCAATTCAACCCGCTGCTAGAGAATCGTCATACCACGACGTACTCGTTTCCCGAAGGTCCAATACCAAATTTTGATTGGAAAGCATTGCCTTCCGCCGGACCTGAAATAAAGATAGCTGCTCCCCAACGAGTAAATCAGCTTCGCAAGCTCCTTGATGAAGACAGATTTCGTGTTCAGCGAAAAACATCCTAGCAGTAACTGATGTTACAGCAAGAAGGAATCTCCCGAACCCGATGTGAATGTTGTCCGTCTTCAGGATGGGAAGCTTACGGAAATGTCAGCCGATTGCCTCAAACGGCCTGGGCCAGTGTGGACAGTGGTATGTTTTAAGACCAGCAGACTTGGACGTGTCTAATTCATGCGCTAGGGTCTCCAATTCCAATACGTGCAAGTAGCTGGTCATCGCCATCAGCCTCAGTCTTCTCTTACTGTGTTTAACTATAGCCCCCCATTGGGTGGCGCAGAGGGGTAGTTGATAATAATCCCTTTGATGACTTTCTCACGGTGGCGGTAGTATTTTTATTGCCACGACTCTTTCGGTTTTGCGTCTACTATGTACTCTACTAATTTTGTTACCAGATGTCAACCTACGCGCATGCATGCTATCATATAGGCCATTCAGGACTACACTAAGTAGCCTAGGTAAACTAGCCGAGTGGTTTAGTTTGATACCAGATCGTTCTGCAGATAGTTCTCCCTCTACTTTTCGGCGGATATGGGCCTTTTCTGGTTGTCTGGGTCTTGAACGATACTGGAAGCCCCCTTTTACCACGAACCTTTTACAATGGGATGGCAACCTGACTTGTTTCCTCCGCACCCGGTTATCTAGCCCAGATTTGTGATTATATCGGATCGCCATTGACAGATTGGTTTGGAGAGGAGGCGATTCTTCGAGATTTCATGGGGGTTGAGACTCAACGTTGGCGCTGTCCCAAAATCCCGAAGGATTTGTATGCTGCACAGATCTTTCACATACCTCCCTAATCTCAACCAATTACTCCCGCTCCTTAAAGTATTGCAAATACTCAGGACCAATGTTGAAGTTTTCCCTTTCACGCACACGGATGTTTTTTAATTGAATTGTATATATCGTATTATTTCCTTTTTCTGGTTTAATAATGCAAGTTTAATACTACGTTTTTTTTTTTTTAATTATATTGACTCATGTTAGACTGTGCTTGACACTTTGGTGTATGCTGAACTGATTGATAAGTTCGACTGTTCTGTCTAAGCCCAGCATGATAATTGGGAAAACTACTACTATCATCCTACTCAGCTTGCAGACGATTGACTACCACTCTACGGCTGTGCGGGTTTCACCGGTGTCCGACCACAGCAAGCGAATGTAAATAAAGCCATGGCCAAGCATAGGAGGACTAGGGGCAAAGCGACGGGATTTTTGACGACTTTTATGATGTCACGAAATCGAAGTACGAGGGTATCGGCCGGGAACTATCATAGTATGCAGTCGTATATATATACATACTACAGAAGGACTTTTCTGCCACTAAGATAGTTTGCATGTATGATAGTTAGGTAATAACTACTAATCTATGATAGGCTATTGTGATGGGGTAAGCCCTATGTTTTGTGCTATCTATGTAAGCGGTTAGGTTGTGGTTGTTTCCCTATCAATTCCTCCTTCGACTAAAAAGCGTCAATTTCTCAGTTCCGGCTTCATAATGAAGATTTCGATGGGATCATAGAATCGTTAGAACCAACAGTTCAGCGCATTAATTACTAAATAGCTCCAACTTTCCGTAGAAATCTCCTCGATCGTTCGAACCCCCGTCGATCCTAAATTGGAGGGTTTGTCGCCCGGGGGATACATGGTAGGGAAAAGAATTCAACACCAAGCTTCGGGTTTGAGATTAAGAGGCGTCCGAAGTTTCAATATGTAGAATGTTTGGACCATGTGGCAAAAGACGCGTAGAGGACACTTACTTTTCATGCCGATATCGAATCTAGCTTATGGTTACATCTTCAGGCTTAGCAATACCTAGAATTCATCCTAGAATTTTCGCTCCCGGTCTCCCATCTTTTTATAAGTCGGTAATACCATCATACCAATGAATCACTTAGGGACTGTGTACTGACTTTTACTATGCTAGAGAGCAGCCTGGAAGGCCCTTACAAGAAATTGAGAACGGAATTTAGATTGAAAGTCGTCAGTCTATGTATATATATATATATAATCAGGGCACCGATCCCACCAGAACCTTTGGGCCCTTCTGAGCTTCTCGAAGTATCTTCCTCATATCGGAATACAGGTTTGGGTCTGGCTTCTTCCAGATCCCACCACTGGGGAATACCCTCCGCAGCCTGTTAACCCAAGGGGTCAATGTTTGGTAATAGGCTGCGAAATTCGCCTCCACGGTTCTAACCTCTGACACAGTACCCGATTTTTGTTTAGCCAGCTCTTCCATGTCTATAAAATTCCACTTCTCAAACTCAGAAATGGTCACTTACTTCACCTGGTTCGTCATAGTGAATGTAGATCGAAAAAAGCACCTAGATGAATGATTCAAGATCATGCATAAAAGGAGTGCTTCTCACCCAGAAGCATTCCAATGGCGACAAATGCCCTCGTGCCTGTTTTGCCGGGGGCCCCTGAAACTTCGTTCCGCTCCTCTTTGACAGCAAGGCCGAGGTCAATCAAGAATGACCACCAAGATAGGTTGTCATCTTCTTTATTTATCATGAGATTCCTCATTGAAACATCTCGCTGGAGCATGCTAGCGTGTTTATGTAAGGATTGATATCCCTCAATACAACCCTTCAGCGCAGAAAGCATAGCGGCAGAAGGACTTGCCTCGTAAACAGACTTCCCATAGTCGCGAAGTATGACACAGCGATATACTCGATTTTGCGCTCTAGCCTTCGTTCCTTTAGTTGGGGAGCCTGAACAAGCTCGTTTTGAAGGGGGAATATCTATGCACCTAGATGACCGCTTTCGACCGGCAGCGCTATCACTCTGGCCTCTGGGGGCATCGGATTCTCCTAGTTCTCAGCCGTTGTAATTCTAAACCCTCTCGGACCTTACCCTGGATGTCATCGTCCTTGCCGCCCACATGAACCGTTTCATGATGCCGCGTCTTTAATTACCTGCGGTGCCCGCGACTCATCCCCTTGACGATATGCCATCCAGCAAGTCGTCACTCGACTAGTACACAGCGTGCCCGCTTCATCAGCCCGTTGATAATGAGACACTCGGTCTGGTTGCCTCGTTGGATCTCAATGTACCGCTTTCCGTGTGCGGTGACAATAGAAGAGTCAAATCCTAGTTGCTCCTCATTCATCTAGAGAAAGCCGAGGATCGCGGGCACAAACTGCGGTCCGTCCTGGTTGATATCGAACCGGGCCGATGTGATCACTCCCAGCCGGTCGAATCCCCACAGCCGCATAAGCGTTCCGCAAAGTGTGAATCCCACGACAAAGCGGCAAGTATCTTGAACGGCGAGTATCTCTCTCACTCATCTCCCAGGATCGAGATATTGTCCTCAGCAGGATTGCGCTTGAGCCCCCCTGGGTAAGAATCTGCGACTAAATAGTACCTGCCCCTCCTGCCAATAATTACGTGGTCCACAAAACCGACTTGCGCTCCGGTCGGAACTATCTACGGGTTCGTTAGGCGATTCCACTGGTCTTCTTCGAGTCTTTGGAGTCTATCAATGCTCCCTTGCGAAATCCGCGAATTCGGCAGCGAGCGGTGCAAACTAAGATAAGACATCTCTCTCAACTGCAGGTTCAGGCCGTCGCCGCCAACCGCGCCCTCCACAGTACAGTCGATTATCCCCTTTTCGCCATTTCTCAAAAACGGCCTTCGCTGTTAACTCAAGATCTACTATGTCTCCGAAAAAGGCCTTGTAAAAGTCGTGGACCCCGGTATACATGGGGCCCGGCTCCTCCTTCAGTATGGCTTCGATGTTCGCTCGATATTTAGAAGAATTCACGATGCTACTAGTGTTGTGCCGTGATGGCGTTTGTGGGGCAAAGCTAGGGCGCGGAGGAGGGCTGGACTCGGTGACGGCATCGTAGACAGCATCCCAAATGACTTCGTCAGACTCATCGTCGACAGGAGAGGTATCACGCGTTTAATGTGAAAGTTGTCAGAGTTAACTGGTGAATTGAGTGCTGACAGACCACTAAAGAGATTTCTATTCCCAGTTTTTGATGGTAGCAAACAGGACGCGGGAAGCACTTACAGACTCGAGAATAAGCCAGGCAGCAAGTTTTTGAAGTCTAGAAATTGCTGTTAGAGAAAATCTACGAGTAGAAGAGAGGACAGAACCTTCACTTTTACCGTAATTCAATGTGTCCAGGGTGCAGCGATGTCTAGGTCTTTGTACGTTGATTTGAAAGAGTCCCGATATGCATTGAGGTTCGCTCTTGACTACTTACTTCTGCCATAGACTCAGCTGTCATTAGAAAAGATGCGCGTCAGTTATAAGATCGTTAATTATTAATGGTAGAAGATTTATTTGTAGAGGAGTACTTGCTTAATACGTACTTGTTAGTTATACCATACCTACCTAGGTACCTACCTCGGTATTTCGGTACTAAGCTATACCGCATCGGGACGCTTCATGCCTACCATTTGTGGGTAGTACGGTAATATAACCGGTACCTACTTAAAACTTTTTCCAAGAAGAAACGTGATATGAGACGACTAAGGAATGGCTATCCGTCAAGATGGGTAAGGAAGATCATGAGAATGTGCTCCTTGATCGAAAGATATGGGAATCCTCATTGAAAGTTGGTGCTCTCACCGGTTCGTGCTTGGTAGCTCTTTTTCAATGTTTCACAATTTGGGAGCATGCCAAATTAGTGCATCTCGTTTTTTGAGTATGCCGCGCAACTTTCGGCTCATTACTAGTCTTCCAGGGTTCTCTGGAATCGTGTATGGGTGTGTTTCTGGAATTCTTCGATCATCACGGCATCCCATGATACACTCGATTTCACATGGCGTACACTGGTTCGCATGCGGTAGCTCTTTTTGGTGTAAGCGTTCATTGGCCACACCCTAATAAATCGACTGTTAAATTCACACAAAATAGGCCTGAGAAGCAGCATCCTCAAGCTTCATTTCAATGATGACGCTACACCCACGGATTGTGCTTACACCAGCGCCCTTTCTGGAGGCATTGCTGGTGGAGGCGTCACGAGGATGATGGGTAAACCAAACACTAAGTGTCTAGTATTTATAATGCGATGGTGGCTGACTAGAACTTGACAGGTGGTCGGTTCGTCCCTGGTGTTGTAGTATTCTCTGCATTGGGTTACTTAGGACAGAGTTCTTGGAATATTCTCGAGAAGTGGCGATCGGAAAGTGCGGGCCTATCTTCAAAGCCGATCTTGCAACAGATGGCTGATTCAAAATGGGTGCCACTACGATCTCTTTCTGACGAGGAATATAAGCACATCTTGAGCGAAAAGTTATTAAAGATCGAGGCGGATATAGCGATCACTGATGAAAGGATCAATGCACTCCAAGCAGAGTCTGGAAGAGATCACGTCTCTGCAACTTAGTATGAGCGGAACGATATGTAGGAGTGATTAGGCTCCGTTGTGTTCAATACAACCATAAGTTTCCCTTGCTGCGGAGCGTTCAAGTCCACTTGCGGCTAGATGCGAAGTCGATCAGCGGTCACAATAAGCGTCTTGGGATGTAGAGGATAGGAATGTCTAGCCTTGGGAAGTTGGGAATAATAGGCCTACGGAGTAAAGAGAGACCATCTAGAAAGCCGGCTATTCGTATATATCATGGACTTCCGATTTTTGGAAAGAAATCTCTGGTCAGTTTTGTTAAGTATCGGGGATGAATTCATTCTCGTCATCACCTTTTGCTGCATTGTTGTAGTGTGATAGAAAGAAAAACTTACGCGTATACTAATCTTGTCGATTGATTAACTTTGCTTTCCAACCTGATGGCGTACCAAACTAGAGAACGGATAATTTCGAGATCATGTTGGTTCTCACCGAGTTCTTCGCGATGTGATGTAACCCTGTATGATGAATTCGAGGCTTGTTGAAATCCAGGAGTTACAGATTGGTACTACTCTGTGATAGTATATGACCCTAGTGCCTCCAAGTGAATCTACCTAGGTAGATGTATGGATCAGTATAACCCTCCGGCCAAAAAACTGGTAACTCCAGAGACTATTGACAGCGCTTTCCTCTACCTAATTCTCACGACATATCCTCATCCCAGGTTCACATCATACCTAACGACTCGCCGTCTTCGATGCCCTCGGCCGGATGACTTGCAACTTCTTCGCCACGCGCTCACCAAGATTGCGAACAATCTTCAATCTACGTAGGATGGATAGCCAGCTGGAAAGGAGAGTGATGCAACAGAACCATCTGGAGTAGTGTATGAGAATCGACTGTAGCCTGCAGTGAGAAGAATTACGCCCACACAAGCTTAGTATAACCTTTTCCGGTTCCCGGGAAGTTTTGAATCTCCTATAAAAAGATAAAACACCAAACCAGCTATCGTACAGATCCTATATATATATGGATACCAGTTCTTAGTGGTTGGAAGTTGGTGCAACTTTCCTTCTTCTCCTGTCTCCGAGCAATACATATTTTCCTTCCAAATAGCCTCATCAAAGAACTCATAGCTCTACTAGGGATGACAAATGTTTAATATGTTCCTTTTTGGAGCCGAAATAGAAAGCCCGTCGATTTGATATTGGTCGTCACCTCTAGCAATGTGTACGTACATCTATGGACTACATATCACGATATTACATATCCTAGGGTTCCCTGATATAGCATTTGTTGGGGACTTCAGTCCCTAATCATGATCATCCACTCAGCTTGATTTCTTTGGGAACCCTGACCCAAACA
>JAHQZX020004429.1:0-89056 GCA_019804575.2 Pseudotulostoma volvatum
TCGCAAGGGGATAAAAGACCTTCAGCTCTTTGGGGAAGCAGGGAGTGTTCCTGAAGATGCTGAAAATCAGATGATTGAAGAGGTAGTGGAGGATGATATTGAAAAACTTGACGAACAGGTGCTGGCGCAGTTCGGGCCAGATATTGAGGCTGAATCTGACGAGGAGGTGATTGACCTACCAAGGATTACAATCACGGAAGCTATTACAGCTCTGAATAGTCTTAGATTGTATGAGGAACAGCAGGAATCAGGGAATAGCACCTTTTTACAGGCGCTGGATCGTCAGGAGCGTTTGATACTAGGGAGGAGAGTTGCTGGGGCGCAGCAACAGGATATTCGAGGTTTTTTTAGCGTGTAGGTTTAATTATATATAATTTCATATGTATAAATTTCTATAGCGAATTCTACACTATAACGAATGTTGGGGCTGCACGATTCAATTCGTTATAGGCAGGGTTTACAGTATGTGGCCTGTGCATCAGAGGATTTTGAAATTGTGGGCTGTGATTGGTGAAGAAGTTGGTGGCTGTAGAGGTGGGTCTTAGTCCGCCTCAAACCCTCCCGTGGTGATATAGATATCCCTACGCGTGATATTATTACCGTATACACACTAACCTCAGAGCACCGCACTGCCACATTGCCCCACTTAGCTACCCGATAATCGCTCCTGCCACCGCCGCAAGGCGGCAAAGTCGTCTCGTTCTGCCGTCAGAGATAATACTATACCTATCATAGTCTGGTCCGGATTACATAAGCGACAATGAAATTCGCTACTATACCGCGAAATAACGTCGCAGAAAATCTCCCTTTTCTACCATTAACAACCATGGCGGTATTCGAGAACGGCCGCGGTGTGCGGTTACAAATTTCATGTCTTGTCATTTTTACTGTTATAATTTCTTTCGAATATGTATTTCTTTTGGTCAGCCCCAACGGCGGGGTGGTCGCCAGTTAAGCGCATATTGTTGTTATGACGGCTTGTCGAGAAGACAACGCCGCCCACTGTGAACGCGATAATCTCCGTACGACTTCTCTAGAAATACGTTCGCATATAGATTGCTACTTGTTACATCTAGCATTGGCGGCGAAAGAGGTGTATCGGTCGGTTGCAATTTTTCGTTTGCTCTCCTAGCTAGTACCTAGATCTTAATGCTAACAAGATTCGGTTCCCCAGATATGCAATTAGATCAGTTAGCCACGGAGCTTTTGCTCCATGTGTTTTACTCGTGTAACTCAATCTTGGATGTGTTGAGCCTAGCGTCAACAAATCGTCGGTTGCGTGGCATTTTTGACGCTCAAAAGTTAACCATTCTCGCACGCGCCGCAGACGCGGAAATTGGACCTCTAGAGGATATCATTCAGCTTATAACCCAAAATGCGAGTCAACCGGCCCACCTCCCGCGAAAAGCTTCTTTGTCGGTCGCCTTACTGGGACAGGTTGTCAAGGTGGGCCGTGTAGCGCGGGAGTGGGAAGCCGTCTATCCCGTTAAGAAGTGGAAAATTAACTACGAGAACCGCCGACTATTGACTGAGGAGGAGCGTGTTTGCTTCCGCCGTGCTCTCTATCGCCTCTGGCTTTATCATCTCGCTTTTCATAACAGCCGTTTCGACCGCTTTTCTCGTCGCCTCCGCAATGTTGTTATCGAACGCGCTCAGCTCCTGCATAATTGGTCTACCGCAGAGCTTGCCGAGATCGAGGACGTTCGTTTGATCATGCGGGACGTACTGCAGAATCATATCTGTCCAAGTAATGGTACCATCCAACGCAAGTATCAGAAACGGTACCCTGAAAATACTTGCCCACTTGCCTTCAACATCCATTTGAATTACCCACTGGAAAAGAACCCTTCTTCTGGTCCGTTCTTGTGGTCGGGAAAAGATTCCAACCATGCGGAGCAACGTTTTTATTCCAGCTATTCCGCTAGCGGCTACAGTGGGGGAAAGAACAGCTTTGCCGTTAAGCTTCGCACTGATGTCTTCCATGACCCGGGCCGGGAAGGCTGGGGGGATGAGATTCCTCACTATTATGTCGTTCAAGACATGCTCAAGCTTGATCCTGCTCAGATTCTGTGGTTACGTGACAACGCACCCCTCAAAGAGCACGTCGAGATGTACATCCGATCCTTAGGCGATTGGTTTAAGGATAATGGCGAGACATTTGGAGAGACTCTGGACTGGGTTATGAATGAGAGAGGTGAGGATCCGCAGGCCTTAAGAGCTGCAATTGAAGATCATGAAGTCGGGATTATTGGTTCTTAGATAAAACTCTTTAATGATTGCTAGCCTATTCTGAATAGACCTGCGATCTTCATTTACCGAGACGTTATAATATGCCATTCAAAAGATTACCGTCGGATAGTAGAATTGACGGGTGTATGTACTTATTTTGGTGAATTTATCGACCCGCTCTTCATCGCCCAAGTTTCTTATGCGGTTCTATGCTATTGATCATTCCCACAGAAGGTTATCATAGGATAGAATGATGTTTTTGTATTATCCCCCCTTTTAAAACCCATATCTCTTCTTGTAGCCGTCAATCTCTTTTGCGTGTGGTTTATCCCCACGGCTAGTTAGTTGTTCTCATATTTTTCGGGAGGAAGAGGTCTTTAGCTTCCCTCGATCACTCGGCTTTTAACATCAGGGGAAAGTCACGAGCCTATCTATTATATTTTTTTTAAGATGGCGGAACGCGAAAGTGTGCGTTAGGAGGATTAGGATGCGGTAAATTACCGTATTATACGGTATTGCACGTATTGTAATGATGCGTAGTCTAAAGCTGCGAATAATGAACTGCGGCCGAACTAAGCACTCGCACAAGATTATTATTATAACTAACTATACAAGAATCAGAATGAGGGTTCTACGCTTCAAGCCCATCGAGAAACAGCACGCCAACAAAGGGTTACCGCAACGAATGATTCGAAGTGTTTGTAGATTGAATTCTGGCTGATCGAAAGCAAACGAAGAAGATATCTATACCTAAAATACGTATACGCCCTTGAAGTGTTTGTCATGGCCATTAATAATATTCGTTATTTCCGGCTTTTCCCTAGATCCAGTAACATTGACACAACCTAGAGTATTCAGGTCCCTGCCAGAATAAGCACAGACGCAGGTCGCTTAAGTAGGTAGCAAAAAGTGAAAAGTCATTGCGAAAGGTCGTGCGGTGGGAATAGGAAAAGTCTTGGTTGCTCGGTGCATCATTCCTACAAAAAGGAAAGTAAGAAGCAAACCTAGCAACTACTCTTGAGGTTGTGGGGAAGATAATAAGCCTCGAATATTGAGATCGGGGAGAGAGAAAGAGGGTTCGGGTATCGGACCGGAGGAGTAGGGATGCGAGGCGGTTGAGGTGTGGGATTCCTAGCAGCTTGACGGTTTTGGAGGGTCCCTTGAGATTGTTGACTGTTGTTCCATGCTAGAAATTGGGGACTAGCTCTTGGTGCGATAGGCGCCGACATAGTGGTACTTTTTGCTGAAGCTCTAAACTATGTTTGATGCGATAGGTGCCAGCATAAATCGTTTTGTCACAGGAGGATTATTGGGGTCTAAGTCTCCCAAGACTGCACGACTAGCAGCGCGTTTTCGGGCATTCGACACGTTTTGTTTAGTCCTACAGTCAATACACTAGCGCAGAGGCCAATTCCAGTATTAAGCTTCCCCATGTCTTCTTTGGAATTCGACTTATCTTAGAATGCTGCGCTCGTCAAGTGCTCTCCAGGCAGCCAGACTTTGCATCGCAAAAGTGCGAACTTGGAGGGTACGGGGCAGGTCTCGCCTCGACACTCCCATTTCAAATCCCAGCCTTTGGTATAAATTTGGGCATATGTGCTTCCTATGTTTCTGCTTTTCCAGCGGAATCATGTCGGTGTCCAGCATGATTGTGTCCGGAGGGAGGTAAGGTATTACGTCTCGCAAATCGCTAGATTAGAGTAGAATCCCACAAGGCGGGCCGAAAAAATGGACAGGCCTTCGTCAACCATATACTCCTGAATATTAGGGTCCGGCATGATCCTTGTCGCTGTAAATTCCGACCCGTTCGCTATTTTCAGTCCCAAGTACTTGTTCTCGTTATCCCTTCAACATGTCCGAAGATACTAAGAATTGAAAGCGCTCCAGCGTCTCCAAACCGCATGGCGGCCTTCATCTCTTTCGCGCTAGGACCGTCCCGTTTTGTAAGGGAAGCGACTGTATCTTTCTTCGCTGGTATAGCCGTTCCTCATTAGATATATGCTACCCATGACCCGAAGCACTAAGTTCACGAAGGAGGTATGCAATTTTCGTATTGGTTGTTTGAATCTCTTGATGCTCTCCTTCCGCTGCTTTTATCTCATCGGATGGAAGGGTTTCGTGTATTTGCCCGACATACAAGGGTCTAAAAATGCCAACTTTACACTCCAATTGAGGGTAAATTTTCTTCTACGGCGGCATGGTAAGTAAAATAAGGCCTCTATTATGTATCTATACTTACAAAATGTGTAGGCGGTCGATTTGCTACCTATCCATCCATTCCTTTTTTTATGTTCAACATGTTAGTTCGGTTAGAAAATCGCTGAATCCGTAATATATGCATGGCCAAAAAGTCTCTCAAAAAAGTCCGCGAAGCCCTTACATCCGATGAGATAAAAAGAGAGACTCGGACAACAACCAATACGAAAATTGCATACCTCCTTCAAGAATTTAGTGCTAACGACTAGCGTTCCTCACAAAGCAAATATAAATACGGAATTTACATATTTGACAAATATAAGGGTTTGTTTCATTTAGTTTGTTTATTTGCAAATGCTTATACACGATTGGATTTTCTAACGATTCGCCCGACGGGAATTTGAGGCAGGTACCGTAGACGTAATTCCAGGAGGGTCATCAAGAGAAAGATTTTAGATTGCATCTCCACTGAAGGTGTCTTGACGAATCTGTGAAAAGACGCTTATCTTACTATGGGAAGTAATGAATTTGGAATCCGCATTGCGTCATGTAAAGCGTCCACGGCTGGATGCAGACAATATCAACTTGAACGCATGTGTTGATCGAACTCTGCATGCCCCTCTCATGCGATAGCATTCACCTTTGACACCTAGGCAAACATGTAGGAGATTGTGGAAAGCAATAGATTATCGCCCTGCTTATGCTGTAGAGAGAAAGGAGCGGATCTCTTTTCGACACCAGTATTGTGTTCAAAGGCGTCATGGTGAAATGGCAAAAGCCCCTACTAACTTAGTGCAGAATGACTTCAATCTCCATCCCCAAGTGTAACTCCAGATCTCGAGAGTCCTTCTAGTAACCGACGGTACACCGAAATTTTACTTAATCATCAAGCACATTCGATATATTAGTAGCTGCGGACTACCTGGAATCCTTTTTTCTCTTTCTTTATGCTTACTAAATATTCTAGTGAAACACGATAGCACTTGGATTCACACCCGTATATTGAGAGGCAAAACGTAGCTTCAACTAAGAGTAATATACCAATGATAGTGCCAAAAACCATCTGCAAAATCTTAAGTGGGTGTAGTTTTAGTAACAAAGGGGTGTAGCTTTAGTGACGTTTAGTACCAAATTCGGAAGATGGTCTAGTTTTAATCAGGGGACGTGAATTCGGTGAGGTTGGGGGTGTATCTTTATCCGGGCCCTAACTTCTAACAAGCCGCCGCTTATCGTCGGGCGGAAGAACCTGATAGCATCACGTCTGGGTCCCTCGCAGTCTCAGCTTCAGCTTCAACTGGCCTCCATGACATGCGTCTTTGTCGTTGACTTCCTCCGTCTGGAGAGTTCTACCACTCTGGAGCATCGCGCATGCAATATGCGGAGTAGTCGCTCCCAAGGCCGGGCTGTGGCCTCCTTTCTCATCTGCGCTCTCCCCCGCAACCTTCCCGTACCATCCATTCGACATGTTCCCATCCGGCGCAATCTCTCCTCAGCTTCGACCTCCTATCCAACCAGTTCTCACTTTAATCGATCCGACTTCACAGGTCATCCCTATACAGCCAGCTATGAGCCTGGGTTACCAACACCCGGCCCGCTGGGGGCCGCTCCCGCTTACGGAGCTCCGCGGTTGACCCCAAGAATGCTCAAACAGCACCTGGACCAGTTCGTAGTGGGCCAGGATCGTGCTAAGAAGGTTCTTAGCGTGGCTGTGTACAATCACTACCAGAGGATACAGGAGTTGCAACGGCGGGAAGAGGAGGCAGCAGAGCTGGTTGCTCAGCGAGCTCGGAGGGAATCAGGGGAAAGCCATGCGGTGGAAAGTACGTGTACCAAAACAAGAGAGAGTGAAGAAAATGTGCATGTTGATTGATGCAACTGCCTCAGGCGAGTATCCAGGTCAACAACGGATCATTCACCTTGGAAGTCCTCAGGACACGATGGCCACGAAACTAGGGGTTCCCTTAGTTGTCGAAGAGTCGCCCTTGCAACTGGAAAAAGCCAACATCCTCCTCCTGGGGCCTTCTGGAGTAGGGAAGACCTTGATGGCCAAGACTCTTGCAAGAGTTTTGTCGGTACCATTTAGCATGTCAGACTGCACCCCATTCACCCAGGCAGGTTACATTGGAGAAGATGCTGAGGTATGCGTGCACCGGCTGCTGACCGCCGCTAATTACGACGTTGAGCAGGCGGAACGAGGTATCATATGTTTGGATGAGGTGGACAAAATCGCGGCCGCCAAGGTTAGTCATGGCAAGGATGTCAGCGGCGAAGGAGTTCAACAAGCCCTCCTAAAGATCATTGAGGGCACTACCATTCAAGTACAAGCGAAACCTGAGAGGAATGCTTCTCGTATCGGGGGAGGAGCAAGTGCCTATCATCCGACCGGCCCCCTTGGTAATTCTCCATACTCGTCCGGCCCAACCGCCCCACCCACGAAAGGTGAGGTATACAATATTCGAACTGACAACATCCTCTTCATCTTCTCCGGTGCGTTCGTGGGATTGAGCAAGGTGGTCATGGACCGAATCTCACGTGGCTCGATGGGATTTGGACAGCCAGTTCGCGCATCTTCGGGCTTGAGTGACTTCGGACGCGGTCCCTCGCCATCAACAAGTGGGCCGCCCATACCTATCCTACCGGGGTCTGAAGAAGAAGCGCTCTACAAAAAATATCTCCCATTCTTCACCCCCACTACGCCTTCATCCCCAGACGAGGAACCCGCTTACTTCAATCCTCTTGATTTCCTCACGCCCGCAGATCTGCAGAACTATGGTTTCATCCCTGAGTTGGTCGGCCGGATCCCTGTCACTACCGCTCTCTCCCAGTTGACACATTCATTACTCTTGCGCATCCTCACTGAGCCCCGCAATAACCTAGTAGCACAGTACGCAACCCTTTTCTCGCTCTCGGGCATCGAGCTCCGATTCACCACGCCGGCATTGCACAGGATCGCGGATAATGCTTTGAACATGGGGACTGGCGCACGTGCTCTAAGAACAGAGCTAGAAACCATCCTCAGCGATGCTATGTTTGAAGCTCCCGGCTCTAGCGTGAAATTTGTCCTGGTGACCGAGGCTGTGGCAAGTCGCAAAGAGAAACCTATCTATCTGAGTAGGGGCCAGAGCGGTCGCTTTCATAACATGATCGCGAACGAAGAGAGCGAGTGGGAAGAGAAGATGCAACAAGAAAGAAAAGGTCGACGAAAGGGCGCCCCACAGTTCTGTGGCAAAGACGGCGGTTCCTCACAGATTTCAAGTTTGGAGGAGAGTCAAAGCCGCGCAATGGGTAATGGAAGCTAACTGGTCCAGAGTCAACTAACCATTTTTGTCTATGGATTAGATTTACTGCATTAATGTACGAAGTCGTGACGACCCTTTTCGTTTCTCGTATGTGCCTACATACATATATCTATCGGATGTCGGTTCTTTCCTTTTTTCCTCTTTCCCCCTTTTTTTTCCCCCTCGTCTCGAAATGAAACCGGCGTTGGGCAAATTTATATGGACACGGGTTGGAATTATGATCTGGCCCGGGTAACGATTAACTAGACATGGATTATCTATACTGCCCCTTGTATGTTACATGCTATATATGCCATTCATACATATGCATTAGTGTATGTTCTGAAATGAAGCGATTTCTCCTTGGAGGCCGCTATTCTATTCACCCGGATACGGGTAACAACGGGATAATAACGGCCAGAAAATATTCAGAAGTGGCATTTACTGATAATATACATAGGTAAAGGACTCGGAGACAGCTTTGTGTCGATTAAATACATAGTACATGTATCATAACGTGCGGAGCGGTACTAAATCGATACCAATAGGCTTGGCCTCTTATCTTACTGAGCATTCGGCTCGTGAATGATGAAGCCTAGAGCTGTATTATTGGCTTGATTCAATAGGGACCTAGTATATACCATAGTGCTATTGATACGTAACTAAGGTCTTTAGATCAGGTACGGTGCTTATGGTTTGGTTCATCAAAGCCAATTGGCACCATAAGGTAGTCTACCAGTACCTACCTAAATATACGGGCAGCCTGCAGATAAAGGAACGTTGGTGGATATATACCTAGCAGAAGGTAAATATTAGGATGCAGTCAATGATATGATCGACACGTACTGCTTGTTGATGACACGAACCGGTATATCATGGAATGTTGTTGGTTTCCGACAAATATTTGTATTTATTTACATTAATCGAATAGTACCGCTTTGTGTATAGTACGCTATTAAATGTAGGGAGTGGGATAGCTGTATGGCTGAGCCTGTTGCTGCGCCTGCCGTTGCTGCTGGTTTTGGTGCTCTTCTAGTTGCTGTCGTTCTTGTTGCTGCTGGTTTTGCTGCTCTTCTAGTTGCTGTCGTTCTTGTTGCTGTGGCTCTTTCGAAGTAGTTTGTATGTCGCTCGGCTGGTTGGATGATAGAGGGGGGGACGAAATTGCCGACTTCGATTGAGCCGTGATCCGAGCCCAGTAATTTTTATAGTCGATATTAAAATTTTTAAAGAAGTTGCGCGCTCCGCATCTCAATTCAAGCTAGGATTTTGTGGATTTGCAATGTCATTGGCTGTCCTATAAAGGATGGGAAAGGCGATGGGACAGGGGAAAAGAAGGGAGGAGAGAATAGCCTCGAGAAACTCACGTGATTCCAATTCTTCCACCTAGTCAACGGCTCCGTGAATGAGGTCACAACAATGAAGCGTCGGTATTTGTGGCAATTAATAATGCCCCAGCCGGCAAAAAATTCAACAAGATGATCGGCATCGCGCTGCACCTGATTCAAGCCCTTGGGAATATTGGGGTGTTCGTCCTCTGACCGGTATCCATAATTGGGCAATCTAGCCGGGGAAATAATGGGATGTTCAAGGTCATGATGGTAAATAGCATCTAGATCCCGAGGATCACACGGAAAGCGGCGAACATCACCCTCAGAAACGATGTCTTTGATGAGCTGATACATCACAAGATGGCTGTAAGTCAATAACAAGACATATTAGCGCCGAATGCCATGTGCACCATCGAAATTCTCAGTAGGACATTATGTTAACTTACCGATCCTTGCTTTTTTTCTTGTTGCTATCGAACCGATTTGACAGCCAATTTAAAACATCCGGCCGAAGCATCAATTTCCAGTTTCCTCGGGGCTTCGATTTCACAAAATCTGCAAACCACATCAGAGCAATCACTGAAGCGTCCTGCTCGTTGGCGAAAAAATCTTCAGTAAGAAGAATTACACCACCATGGGGGAAAATGCGTTGAAAATTCATCTGACGGTCCACAATCTGAAGGGGTTTGAATAGTGAAACGTTCCAAAAGTTCACTGACTTGCGCATCACGTCCAGGAAGCAAGGTAGCTCATAATAGTCCAGAAAGCTCTCGTGAAACTACTCGCGTCAATTCCTCATATAGCTTAAGTATGGTGCCCAAGGTGGTTATAGCATACCAATACAACCCCATTTACCACTATCTTGGCGAAGCGCTCCCAATCCTCAGGCAAGCGATTGGAGAATATGACTACTTTGTGCCTTTTCAGAAACTCAGAAAGCAATTCGAACTCACCCTGAGCATCCGTGGGGAACATCAAGAAGAAAGCCTTTGCAGAACCTTTGTCCTTGGGCGAATTTACGGTAGCAAGCTCAGCGAAAGTAATCCCGAAATGATCCTTAAACAAATCATCCAGGTCGATATCGGGGTTCACGCTGTCGGCATTAGACGAATCTACCATTTCGACGTCCATTTCCACTCTGTTTGGAAGGGCGTCCATCATTTTTGACAAAGGACTTGCGGCTAATGTGTTTTCGGTGTGAACAGCACAGGTAAGAGGCTCAGGTTCCTTAGATAAGCCCAAAGAATCCCCGCCGCAATTGTGACCTTGTTTCTCTTGAGGCTCGTCCGTAGGTTCTGGAGTAGAAACATTGCGAAGAAATTCAAAAGGCCTCAACCGACCTCGGACGGCAACACGTAGGGATACATTTTCAGGAATATCGTCATGGCCATCCAGAAAGTCGAAATTCATTGATCGCGAGGGGTACGCGAGTAAAACGTTAACCGGAGAGTCACCTGGAACACAGAAGATACCAACAAGGTCCCGCTCACGAAGATAGTTCGCCATTTTATCTACCTCTGGAAGCGTGTCGCTAAATGCCTCCACCCAGCCATTGCAAAATTTCTCATTTCGTGTCTAAAAGCCATATCAGTAGCCAGATCGAGAGCGACCTATGTCGAATACTCACCCCTATGGAAAGGATTTCATATTGTTTCAGGGTACACAGATGCTGAAACCAGACATCAATCCGATGATGTTTCTTCATATCAACCAATCTTTTCCTCACATGAGAGATAAGGCCACAAATCCTGATAGGACCGGTATCCGTCTGTTCTGGTCCATAGGTAAAGTTACAAAGAACTTCCCCTGCTTTCCAAAATCGATTCTTTGATAGGCGATATAGCTTAGTGTCCGGCGAATTTAAGTCAGCAGCGCCCGTGGAAGGTCGTCGTACGGCATATGCCCCCATGGTAGGAGCTGAATCACGAAACCGGCTAGGCTTGGTAGGTGGCGTCCTCTCGGTTTGTTCTGATTGGTGTGATCGTGGGGCAATTGGAGTGGTTGATTCGACTTTCCTTGGGGAAATGAGTTGTTCCTGTCGTGAATCCAGAGACACTGTAGGCGAGTATGCGACCTTCTTTGACGGGGGTTGGTTGATCTCACGAGATGTGCTCAGGCTAGGTGTGACGGGCGTTGTTGGACGATCAGTCAGAGGGGATTTCTCTCGTGTGATGGGGGAACTATCATCAGAGAACTTTCGCTTCCTCTGCTCCCGTTCCGCAAGTAGCAGGTCCAATGACGTAGTTGATGACCAGTCTGACGGCCGCCTTAGTTCCAGTTGACTGATATCGGGAATCGGTTCATGCTGCGCCGCCTTCCCAAATCTATTCCTTGTCGAAAGGGTTTTAAATAATTTGGGAGAGGTTGGACTTTGATTATCGGTTTTAGCTTCTCGCCTGTGAGCCTGAACGAGCTCACGAAGACTTCGTGTGAATCGACCGGGCGCTCGCGCCATGGCGAAAGAAACAGACCTTCGTGCCAGTGGTTTTTCCCCTTCGATAGGGGACACCAGATTTTCACTTAGATCGGCTTGTAAACTATCTGTAACCTTGGTCTCGGGATTCCTAGAAGGATGAGCGTCTTGGGCTGGGTTATTGATCAGATAGGGTTTGGAGCTACTTTGTGGCTTGTCTTTTTGTCGCTGGGCGGGTTGCTTCCTTGGATTGTCCGAACGGGGCTGGACGGGTGATGATGGCGTCGATGTATTTTCTGACGGGGAAAACTGAAAACGAACCTGTTTTCTGGGTGAAGTATGAAGGAAGAAGTCGGACTCGGTTTCTTCCTGCTTGATTTTCTTCGATTCCGCCTCATCCGCTTCTTGGTTGGCGAACCCCGTATCATTCTGTCGGTTATGCCCAATTTCTGCAGACGAGGCCGACAGGCCTAATCTGATCCTTTTTGCCCGCCGCCGTCGTTTTCTGTCATCATGTGCTTCCACGATCTTTTTTAGCCGCCCTTCCCAACCGTCGATATCGAACGCAGGCAGCTCCCCGCGGTCAATAGCGGCTCGTTTCTTCTTCCAGCTCCGTAAAGTTTTCTGATCGTGAAAAGAATGAGACGGCTCCCAAGTACATCTGTCTTCCGGGTAACCTGCCCACTTTACCAGGTATTTCACTCCCTCGGGAAACGTTAATTCGGCCAGAATCGTCTCTACTTCATATTCGTCCCTGTCATCGCTGAGAATTGTTGAGGTAAGGGAAATATCGTCATCTTCATCGTCGCTCCGCGTTTTTGTACCCGTGGTGCTCCGTCGCAAAAAAGGTGAAGGTGGTGTCATGACTGATGCTCGCAAGGTGTTGGGGCGAAATCTGGGTCACTCCAACCGTAATAGATCCGACACAACTTAATAACCGCCCAAGGGCCTCACACAGTGTAGGCCGTGCAGCAAGGCTGGTCAGATGAAGCGGGTTGCATAAGGTCGAACGCCGCTTGGCCCTGCTCACTATCAACCTTTGCTTTTGGGACGCATTAAATGGCCCAGTATTGCTTACCTAACGTTGACTTACGTATACTATGGTACCTAACATAGGGCTATAACATAGATGCTTGACGGACTGAGCGAAGCTATCTTGATACCGTCCTGGGTCTGGCCAATGAGGATCGGATGCAGACCTAGTTTAATTTAGTATGACACTATCATAGAAAGGGACCAACCAATTTGGTCTATACCTATTTTCGATGGTATAACTATGGGTTTGCCAGTAGCTTAGCAGGCAGGTATTAGTAAGCAAGCCATGATAGCGTGCCTCTTTAGCGTCTTGTATTCTAGAAACTACCTAGTATATAGTCATACACATACACTACAGCACATAAGAAGGCACTTTAGTATTAGACATATACATGCTACTATCATACATTACTAAAATGACACTATGGCGAGAGGCCCAGGAAGGCAAGAAAACGTATGGAATACCATGAGAGGTTTCCTTGGGCAACTGGAGCGCAGGACTACCATATATGGTGATCACTGATGTATTGTAATATCGGTAACACCTGGCTTGGATCCCAGAGGATGGGACGTTTTTACGGCTCAAAGGAAAAGCTATGGGGACGATTTTCTCTTACCTTGGCCCCGACTCAATATTTTGCCCCTTCCAGAAGAGCAACAAGGCCATTTAACTACACTAGGCATCCCTCTTCAAGCGGCATATTTGAATATGCGAGAGATGAGGGTTACTGGGAGAGCCTGCAGCTCCTAGAGCAAGTCAAAAAGGCCCTCCCTATAGCAGAAGCACGGTGCCCGGGGTACCAACTCAATAATACGAAAAGCCGATCCGTGTATGCAGACGACGATCTTCGTGTTCTCAAGATGAATAAAGGCAAAGGTAGAGGGCAACCTTTCCTTTGGGACGGCTGGTATCAAGATGGCGATACGGCTGTTGCACAAAAAGATGTACTATAAAGAGGAGGACTCCGTAATGATAACTGTTCACACAGTTCCAAACGGGATTCATTCAAGTGGTTTTGGAAGAGCGACAATTATGGCCAACGGGGAACGCTGCTTGAATGCCCTAAGCCGCTATGTCCCAAATTTCAGGAAGCACCGCGGTGCAAGAACTGTAAGAAAGGCGCACGTTGTCGGCAGGAAAAGGTGCATGGCGGTAACTATACATCAGCGTGAAGATGTGATAGCTGTACTCATTGGAAGGAATCAGCCGCCGGATCCCGAAGGAGCTTTGTAATTGCTGCAAGAAAAGACAAAAGGGCTCTTGCCGCCAATGTGAAGATCTACCTCCCAAGTATACTTCAGAAAGTTAGTTTCCCCCCTCAATCCTTCTTCATTTATTTTGTTGGCTGATCACTTTACCGAATAGCAAACTGTTACGCACACCAGCTACTTTCAGAGCAGCCAGATTTGCCACACAAGAACGCGAGCTCCAGGAGGTTATCGAAGCTGTGCCATTTCACTATCGCATTCTGTTCTTCCCTAAGGTTCATTGTGAACTTAATCACATCAAATACTAGTACTTTTGGTGTCGTTGTCGTTCAAAAAGGCACGCAAGGGAAAATTGCGGTTACACTATTGATGGCTTGCACGAGAACGTTCCTTGTGTACTGGTACATTTGAGAATTCACGCCTTCGGGATTAAATTTCTACTTATTAGAGTTTTCGTGATGATGAGTTTGACAAGTTTTCAAGTCGATACACAGTATGATCGCTGAGATAAAAGTGGTGCAAGCGGTGGTGGATTACGTTATTTATAGCATTGTCGAAAACGAAACCTGAGATGGCCGAAGAGGGAGTTAAGCCCCAAATATAAGGCCTCCACCGGGTAAACCAGTCCAACTTTCCAAATCTCGGATTGTCGCCCCGAGTCCCCAACGCCATAAGAATTGAAGGGACACCACGCTTTGGATAGGGACATCGCAATTTAACCGCTTATAGAAAACATAAACATAGGCTTACATATAAAGTTACGAGTGCTCTGCACCATCCGTAATGCAAGGTAATAATGCCAGAAAAGTTCATTGCATGTAATGTAATATTTTTTCCATGAAAGTCGGCAAGAATCCCATCCGAACCGTATTCTCCGATTTTGGGTCTCTTAGAGATCCGATTGGCAGTTGTTTTGGATTTAGTTGTGGAGCAGCGCTGCCACTACCTACCACTGAGCTGTATAGACAGTATGTTGATAAAGCAAGGAGCCTTTGCAACCCCAAAATCCGCTGATTTTGCTTTAACCCTTCCAGTCCATACCGAATCCTGCCTGTCGCTTTGACTGCTTTGCTTGCCTTCGCCTTTTATGTATGGCCTCATTTCCATTTCTCCGTTGTGGTCAGACTTATGGCTCTCTTGTTTCCAGCTAGCTTTGGGCCACCAAGATCGATCGTATAACCAAATCAGCATCAAGAGCTAACAAACATCACGTCTATCTTTTCAAATTCTCCGCTTAAATAAGGGGGGCAGTCATTAAGACATGCTGTATATTAATTAATATGGTCTCTAACCCTCCTTCGATGAGTACAAGCTAGTAATCGCCCTCCTCCCGATAAAAGTAAATCATCCTCCTCCGTTAAAATAAAAAAAGTATTGTTTTTAAAGTAGTGTAATATATGCCCACCTGCTAGGCTTTTATACAGGCGGCACCACTCGCTCGAAAAAGTCATAGAAGCTGCTAGTCTATTAAGTAGCTCACACCTTACAGCTAGCTAGACCAGTCGATCAAGGCGGCCAGCAATAGAGTAGTGTAGTGAAGTGTTACATGCCTATGTAGGCAGTAGTGCAATGAAATATCCGTTTGATCCTCATGACAGACCAGTCACTCAAAGAGATAGTCAAAAACGAGGTAACTAGTCTAAGACTCCATGATATCTTATCTCAGTAGCGACTCAGACGGCGCCGGATCAACATTCGACCGCCATGTGTTCAGTGCATTATAGCGGTCCTTTTCTATCAGCCTAACCACTATTCTATTTCTTTGTGGAACCTGTCAGGAAGACAGTACCCCAGAGATCAACCCCAAACACACAAAGGCGAGTACTACACTAAGTTACATTGTAGAATGGCGTTGCGACAGAGCACAGGATGTGTCTGGTATCCCTCGGGAGCAAGTGTTCGCTCGGATGCCGGACCTTTAACCACACGATGGCATGGTCGATTCATTCTATATTTCTTATTTCCCTATTCAGTATAGCCCTCTCGCTTTCCTTTCTGTTACTATTTCCCACTCTAGCATGGGCAGGCCGGGGAAGTAAGCGTGTTCACCTAGAGATCTAGCCGTGTAGCTGTCATATATATAGAATTATCAAGCGAAGATCTAGCATGTCGCAGTATATTGTTCCATACCGCCACCTTCGTGGTCTTACAAACCATGGCTCGATGGCGTTTATGTCCCATATATCTCATGCCAAACCCCTCGCCATGATCAGGAAATGTCCTCTTTAACAGACGGATTGAGTCATCCTTCGATGTAACCATGATTTCCCATATGGGATGCCATATGATTTCCTCTTCGTCCGGTAGCCATAGGCAGGTAGTTGTTGTTTCTGGCAAGCAGTATCGTTTGTTTCTGTTCCGGTTCCACTGCTCCAGTAGGATCGGATGTTGGGCAATGATCATAAGCATGGTCTTTACTACCTCTGTTGCATGTGGTTGTTCCACCCATTCCACGCCAATCGTCGCAAAGATATATGCAAGCCAGTTGAGGTACCACTCTATCTCTGACTCCATGTGCGGGGTCCGATCGATGTGGTGCCGTATCGGTCCCAATAGCCTCAATGCTGGGTTTAAGGTATCTCTGCCATTGATGTCAAGCATGTCGCTAGAGCAGTCCTCCCCGTCTCTATCGATATGTTTCTTAGTATTTGTCCTTCCCTTCTGACTTGCCTCTATCCCCAAGCGGACTATGGAATGGGGCGCGACCCTTGTGGTCGCAGCCCTCACCTCGTTTTTCTTTGGGGGCATCATAGGCACTAGATTATCGAAGAAACTATCTTGAATAGTGGAACGCTGAGTATATGGAGTTTCCTGTTTAGACAGACCGAAGATTCGATTAAAATAGCGACTATGGAATTGATGGAGGCGTAGAGAACCATTCTATTCAGTGGTCTCCCCGAAGCCATCATCTGACTGAGCGCCAGAGAATGACATCTATGAGCGTTGGTTGCTACGGATATCACGCTCTTAATATGCTCCCATAGAAAAACAGAGGTCGGAATGGCTCTGCCGTTTTGTTGCATGGCTAGCAGCGCGTTTTCGGGCAGTCGGAGTCAACCATTGTATAGAATGAAATGTTATATGTATAAAGCGAACATTCTAACCTGCTTTAACTGTACCAGTAAATGATATTCGTAGGTTCTTGCAATCAGTGCCAGGTGAACAGACTAATTTCAGTGAAGTTCACATCAATCGGGTTTCAGAATGTTATTTTGCACCTTTCCCTTGAATTCGAATACAGTGATCGACAAAATGCTATTTTGAATTGAACACGGCAATACTGACCTCTTCGGAAGACAACGAGGAAGAACCCCGAATCTCTTAAAAGCCAAATGGATTGGCCAAGCACATAAAGCTCAGAGAGGAATAAATCGGCAGCTGTCTATGAAAATCCAGCGCACATTCGGGGATCAGCTACTCGGCATCGCACGCCGGTCATATCCACGGCGCTGTCTCAAAGGTCAAGGCTAGCAAGGCTAGCAAGGCTTATACAGCGACTAACTGTTGCCGAGTAAGAGATGATCCGAGACTGCTTGTTAGGGCTTTCAAGTTGAGGTTTGCTTGCTTGAATCGAACGACATCCTGGAGAGAGAAGCGTGACGTGAAAGGCCTTTGGCTACCACTCACCGGACAAGCAATCTGCTCGATCAATACCTCAAATTGCAGTCTCTTTCCCATCTAGAAATGAGAAGGTTGGCAGCCGGGACTCGTTATAGTAGAAGGGAATTGCCCCGATACTTGAGATAATCCCGGTGGAACTCATGGTCACCACTTGCTTGCATGCAAGTGTTTTCCGGATGTAGCCTTTTCAATTCCGCTTAATTAGGCAGCTAGGAAAGGCTTTCAGAGTAAAACTGGTCTCTTTGCTCGAGAGAGGATTGTTTAGATTGACAATAGAGCAGTAGCGATTTATCCCACCCAACGAACCAGCAAGGGGACTCCTAAAGCTCCTGCTACTGTGTGAATTCTTCGGCTTTCCGGCGTCCTGTGAATGGCAGCAATACATTCAGAACCATGACTATGAGAACAGTCCCCCGGGGAACTACTACTTGACAAGGGGTGGTTGGCGAAAGTACGAGGTTCGCGACCCTTGAGAAGGGATGCGGCAGGAGACCGGAAACAAGCTAAAAAAGGCAGATTGTTTCCATGGGAAGAGTCCTTGACCTTATCTAAGGCTACTAGATCGAGATAGGGGAAAAGGAATGTCGGATCGATAATGCAATGTACACACATGGTTCTTCATCAATGCAACTCATATAAGTGTGAGAAAGGAGGTTCGCCAACCAGAAGACTATGTATGTGGGACCCAATCCAGCTTCTAGACAAGTCACTAGAAAAAGTTGCCCACGTTTACGCCTTCAACAATTCCTGAAACGACCTGACTGTCCCCCGTAGCTTCAACGCCGTCAATAGTAATACTGGAGGTGGCATACTTCCCTTGGGCGTTGACCAGTCCAGTCACTACCTTGCCGCCTTCGCTTGCACGGACGTGTTTAACGCTTATTTCTGTTTGTCCCCGATTTTTTAACAATAGCCCTTGCTGCACTTTTCGGGCTGCTTCTAACGCTTCTCGTTCGTCGTTAATTGCCTGACACAGTTCATGCTTATCGTCGGTATTATCATCGCTTCCTAGAACAGGATCAAGGATGGAAACCTCTTCCAGTCTATTTTGGATGCTAGCTATCCGCTTGTCTATTTCCCCAATCGTTTCGGTGATCTCCGTTTTCTTGGATATCATGGTCTGCCTGATGTCTTCGGTGATCCGGCCATGGTGGATCGAGCTATGTCTGGAAAGCAATTCTGTTAAGGCTATTCTTGGAATTTCGGGAGAGGTGAAGGAAACGTACAAAGTCGCTATAGTAACCGTCGAGCTGACCGTCACTTTGCAATTTTGGAGCTGCTCAGAGAGCGACCTTATTCTCTCCTGCTTGAAAAAGCCCACATTTGCCCGATCTAGCCATGACAACTTTCCGTTTCCGGAATGTTTCGTCCAGCGTTGCAGGTCTTTCCTGAACGTGCGACAAGTTTTCTCACAGAGATTGATGGCGAGCTTCGATCCTTCGGAGACCTCTTTACCAAGTGACTCCCACTCCGAGTCGCGCACCGCGTGAAGTGCTTCCAGCACCATACAGACGGAGTTAAGGTCTTCCTCCAGGCCTGTGACGACCCTTGGTGCATTAATGATGTTCTGAATGTCATTAAGCAAGAGGCGAGTGCCATGAAGAGCAGGCGCCACGATGCCAACGACGCCTGCGGCAACGCTAAGAGGATCAGCCATGTTCACGGTTTGATGACATATAAACAGCAAAGACCAAGATGGAGCGGATCGTATTGATATATGACCAAGGGGCTCGGTGCAGCTGGAGTGAAGCTCAAGTTAACATACTTAATACTACCAACTAAGATGATTAAATTACTGCCCAGCGCCAACGCCCCAAGTCTTCATTAACCCATCATATTGATCTGTATGCACCAATGCCAATAATATCGGGTCTACTTATAATCCAAGCTAAGATAGCGCGCGACCTTAAGCTTTGATAGGGTAAGAGCCTGAGCTTCTTCGAAGTTATTGGTTCGTATGAGAATAGTAAAACTCCAATATGCAAAGCTAGGACAATACTTATTAGGTATATACTAGTACATCTGCATCAGCAGTACAGCACCATGACCACGGATGCCTAAGAATGTGGTGGACTAAATATAGACATGAATCAAGAGATCAGTACTGGTAGCGCCTCCTCAAATCCAAGCCAATACTGGACCCTACAGCTGTGGTTCCTTTTGTGCTACTTCTTAGGTTGTTGTCTAATAATAATAACGAATCCCAAGCCAAAATTTATAGAACCGCAACTTCACCTCTTAGCTGGATGATTCTCTAAACTTTGCCCCTGCGCAACCAGGTACCAGGACCTAAGACCTAGGTAGGCTTTTACGGTAATGATTTTATTAATCAACCACGGGAAATGTTGCTGAAATGGCCACTACCTGGCACATGTTCGTCGTCTTTTGCAGGCCTTTCGGCTGCTTACAGACGTTAATCGAACAATGCGACAACAACAACAACAACAACAGCCCAGCGCACACTCTCCTATGCATCCTCCCATTTTCCTCTCCGTTGTCCTCTCTTATATCCTTGTCCGGCAACGGCTCTGTTCGTGAAGCTGGACTGTCGACACCCTGGTCATAGACCGGAGCAGTCTACATTGGAGCCGTTGCATAGAACTAGCCTGCTGTAAAACGTGGTTGATGCAGGGAAATTCGGATGATGTATTTCATACTATGATAGTGCCCAATAGTGATCTCAGATTATGCGATGTGTATGATATAATACTAGGTACAGTTTGTAATATGTCTGGCTTTAGCACAACCTATTGTTTACTTCTCTTCTTTTCCTTTCTTCATACTTAACGTTTTTGTAATATAGTGCCTAGTTAGAATCAAGAGATCCTTTTTCCTCCTCTTAAGTTCTTATTAGATTTGGCTGTTCACCACAGGTGCATCATTGGCCGGAATTGATCGGTTAGATGCTTGCTAGTAGGCGAGAGATCCGACGGAACCTACCTATATCGCCCACAAGTACTGACATACAAGACCAAAATGTTCAACTTGGGTCTAAAAAAGACCAGAATCGTAGTAGAATTCATATGGAACAGGACGTGAATACACTCTGTGAGCATCATTATGTAGTTGGGGAATGTACATTGGTTGCCGCCACACTTTAGAGGTCATGATCTAAGATCTCCTACCCTGACACCGTGTTAATATAAATCCAACTCCAATCAATACCTAGATATAGACGAGACTATTGGAGATGCTGCATTCTCTTACCCAAATCATTCAGAAGGTGGGAGCCACTCTAAAGTCTAAACGAATGTGTATAATAGGTACCAATTTGTTACGATTAAGCCCCCGATACGGCATCGAGACGGGCAAGCGTAGAGTAGATGAATAATGATGAGCATTGAGAGGCCATAGAACTGGAAAATTTGGCGGAGGATAAAGGAACGAATGAGATTAAAAGGGAAGGCGGCAGAAAGAATATGAAGTTTTGGACGGGAAAAGATACAGAAGAACAGCGAGTGAAAAGGGGTCAATTAGGGTCAAAAATTTACGAGCAGAGACATCAGTACGCCGTGGCTATCACCATGCTTATAACACATATTTTTTATGTCTCATCTGAGGACCACGCCTTGTGTGACATGTTTTTGTGGGGAAATAAGAAGATGGCACCAGATTCAGTGAGGAGCCTTTCCATCTCCCTATCTTCTCTTATCAAAGCTAAACGAAGAGCCGATGGAATTCCGAGATGCAATCTCCTGGTCCATTGAAGTTGTACACCAGCGTTAATTAGCAGGCTCATAACTGCCATTTGGCGATGCAGAATAGTCCCATATAAGGCTAGCACTCCAGCACGAGATTTCATGGTAGCTGTACTCATGCCTCTTTGAATCAGAACTTCAAGAATTGTCGGGTCGCCCGTATTGCAATATGCAAACGCTGCATGGTGAAGAGTCTGCGGGCGGTCATTGTCGGCACCTGCCCCAAGGAGAAGCTCGACGATCTCCACCGAGTTTGCAATGACGGCATAATCAAGAGCAGTTACCCCGCTTGTACCGACTTCCGCTGAAGCCACTGAACCAGCCTCGATGAGAAGCCTAGCTATATGGGGATGGAGGTGTATTGTCGCAATGTGCAGGGAAGTATGCATCGAGCTATCAACGAGGGAGACATCTGCACCTCTTCGGAGAAGCTCCCGAACCATCTCCTCCCTACCTAGCTCGCTTGCTAGGTGAAGAAGGCTTCTTGTGCCTTGTGTTCTGTTGCTCATGTATAGCGAGTCACGGCGTGGGTGGTCAACATATGTTACAAGCTTGCTATTGATGTCGGTTGTGCGACCTAGCATCCCAAGGAATGCAGGTAAATCGTTTGCGCAGATTGCCTTCGTGAGATATCTCGGCCAGCCATAATAGCTGCAGTCCAGTTGATTTGCTTTCCTATAGAGGGTTTTGCCGCCAAACACGGCCCAAAAACGACGGGAGACCCGAACACAAGCAACAAGGTCGCGAGGGAGCAAATAATCAGCAACGTTGAGGAGAAGCTCTGTAGGGATTTTTTCCAAAGTCATGAAAGTAGAACTTCTTTCTTTCGAGTTGTGCTGGAAAATACTGTGACAAGAGTTGAAGGCAAGGCGAAGACAATCCTGTGAGCCAAGCAGTCCCAACGAAATGAGAGGGCGGATATATGATCAGTAAGTAACAACGAATGTATGATGTCTAGCGAATGTGAAGAGCTTATGTGTAAAATGATACTTTGGTGTATGATGCTGGAGATCTAGATTGAAGCAGTTCTAGGTAGTCCGGATTCTCGAGTGTTCTGTTCGCCTCCCATGGAGATCTTCGCGCAAACCTTCGAACATCTTAAAGGAAGGAGCGGCTGAGCTTGCCGAAAGGAGGGATGAAGAAACCAGCTCCAGCTTCCTTGAAGAATATACAAGAATGGCCCAGCACACAATCCAGAGCTCTAGAACTGCGTATATACCGTCAGCGTATCCCAGAAAGTGAAATGCTCTTTGCCAAATGGGAAATTAAACATTGCCTATGGGGAACAATTCTCGAAGCTTCAAGTTCTTTTCCTCGAATATGTCCACGCAATCACATCAACGGATTGCCATAATCCTGGTTAGTAATGCCGGTCTAGTTGCCACATAGTACCCAATCCACTGGTTTAGTAGTTCCGCGTGGCTGTAATGTACACGTAGCATAGTGGTGTTTTCGGTTGGAGCCCAGGATCGTAAGAGTAATATAGACCGTTGATCACTAGACCATCTGATTAGCTTTCTTTTCTCGTTAACTAGGAAGCCGCTGCGGCTTATCACTCGCGCAATCTCTAGATCTCTGGATTGTTGATGCCTATCCCCATTGCTTAAGTCTGCTTTGCCTGATCCTCCTTTAATAACGAAAGCGACATAATTATCAGACATATACCTCCTCCGGGGTAAAGCAAGGAGGTAGGTGAGATCTGTACCGCCAACAGACAAGATGTTACTTAAACATTCTGTGCATTCACTGAGGTCCGCATAAGCCCCCATCCCCATCATTATTACAATATCTTCGTCGTAACAAGTAGCTCGCCTTGCTTTGGTTCCCCGGTACCATCGGCTGCTATTACAAGAAGCCGATATCTATAGAGCTCTGTCACTCCATGCTATCAACTTCCGCGCCAAACTGGCCCTGGGGTACCCCTTCTCAACTACCATCTTGCAAGCTTCACTTTTACCAGGTAAGGGTGGCCAACCCTCTCCTTCTCAACCCTCTGCCTGGGCCCCTGTAGCGACGCCTGGTCAAAGAGGTCAAATTCGAGGACGAAGAGTCGAGGAGGAGAATCGAACACCTGCACATTGATCGATTACAAAAGGCGGAAGTTGGCCACTTTCCTCCCAAGATCATATGTGGAACGAATCATCCGCCCAGACTTGACCGCGGGTTCCGGTCTGAACAACATGGAATACAGCCGAACTGGAAGTAGAGGGCGATGCGGACTCTCGGAGTCAGGGACCGCAACCTCTTTCTTTCTCCCTTAGACTCTTGTCAATCTAATACGTTGCGCTTCGAAGATACTAAACTACATTTGATTTTACATTTCCACCACTAGAATGCGCCGAAGTATAAAGTAGGCTTGGATATGTATAACACTTCCTAATAATAATAATATTTTGACGGTTGGAACAATAATGATGGAACTAAAGGCGTAAGTAGAGTCTAGACCGTCGTATTTGACTGGATACGACTATAATATGGGACGGTTACAGCTATTAGCACCTCGCCTACATAGGAGGATATTCACTCTTTTGAGAATCTCGGACAAATCTCGAAACAACTTCGAAACGCGGGCTCAAATAAAGGAAAAAAAAAAAAAATTTAAGGTAGCCAATGATTCAGCGAAGGCGTGGTTAGAGTAATTAAATCTAGCCAAACTTTATTATTAGTATATTGGAAAGTTACCAGGAGACACTCTTCCCAATCCGTCTAGTGGTCTGATCGTACCAATCGTATACTATACTACTAGCAGTACTTAGAGGGAAGTGGCCATTGCTAAGCGAGGGACGAGTGACGAGTGAGTACTAGTAGTAGAATGACGTAATGAGGTTTGCCTAGTTAGTCAAACGGATGCCTTAGCGCCGACGGAATGTAGTGAGGCCTAATTCTTAAGGCTCCTTAATTCAGTTTCAGTTTCAGTAATGACAACCAAGATCCATGTGATCTACATGTCGAGCATATCTAAGGTATCATAACAACCTATACTCATAACTGACGGTCCGATAGCTAAATTCTATAACCTTGATGATATTCATGTTCTTTTGTGCTTTTCCGTCAGAATGCATTATCCCTGAACCGACGTCCATGTCCGGCCCTGTTACTTTCCCAGGAATAGATTCAAATCCTATCCCTATTTTTTGTTCTTTCTTCCTACTCACTTCACCAGGAGAATATGTATATCACCCAACACCAGGTACCTGTCACCCCGAATAAATCCTCTCACAGAAGATACTGCTCGCTATATGTTCAACTATCAAGAGTCCGTCCGTTCCCTTCAAGATCTATATTTATTACAGGCTATATATAACTCACAAGACCTCATGGACAAGCCAGATAAACTACTTGTCCTTGAAGATCAACGGCTTGCATCTCTTGCAGAGTCCATTGAGGAAGCTTGGATTCAATTGGTTAGATAGTGTTTTCATTAATGGACTAAAATAATGTCTACCTAAGCCTTACCGTGTTGAACGTAGGAGGATAATATACAGAATGTTGTTAAATCAAAAGTTATTCAGCCTTACGTCAAAGAAGCTCAAGTAGGCATGTAATAATAGGCGGTGCATCATAGAGCTTTAGAAGATAGAAACCGGTAGTTGTTGCCATAAGAAATGGTTGGTTCAATACACAATCGGATCATACACAAATAATGTTCTTAAAGCAAGAGCTATTCGATCTTATGTTACAGAAGCTCAATTACCAGCTTTTCATAGATCTGCTAAAAGTAAACTACTTTAAGCGCTAGATTTTCTTCATTCATTAGAATATCCGTCAACTCCGCAAGAATCTAGGTTGGTTTTCCGGGGCTCGCGTGGCTTGTCCAGAGTAACCACCATCCTATGTAGAGCCACCAAAAAGGCTACGCAATTCGTTCTATTTAGGTAAAGTCTCAATGGCCAAAAAGCTGCTCGTGATATTTGGCCACAAGACGAAGGCTTTCTTCCCCTTTTCCCCTTCATTTCATTATTAGCTAGGCAGTATATTTTCCATTTATGAAGTCCAGTTTATTATAATCACGGGTTGCTGTGGTGGTGAACATTGGCGTCAGAGATGGTGGGTCATGTATTCATACTATATGTAGTATATTATTAATAACGCAAATTCTTAGGCCAGTGTGAATAGGCATTATACCCAAATCTTGGTCTATTGTGCAAAAGTATCATTAACCGATCAATCTATTAATGGAGTAATAGAGGGCGGGGAGGAGGAATAATAAGTAGCAAGGTTGTCCTATTGTTATTCAATTATGGTTAAGAGAAATTCTTCGTCCCGTTGGGCGGTAAAGAAATAGAAAGAAATGCCTTTATCATTTATCTCCTTTTCAGTTCCTTCTGGGAGTGAATGCAAGGAACATGATGGGTTTCAAGTGAACATTACATAAGAAAATGCAAAGATCATACAACACGAGAAGGGTAATAAGAGGATAGATGAGAGCTCACGCAGTCTCTAAGATCAGACGATAATACATAACTCCCGTCCAATCATGCAAAAAGGAAGGGAAAAAAAGGAACCAATTGCCTAGGGGTTGGAATTGGTGCATGCAAACCGATTAACCTCCGCCGCGTCTAGGACGTTTGCTTTCGTTGTTAACTCTCATGCCACCACGGCCGCCATCGCCATGTCCAAGGTTGTCATCCCCTAGCCGATCGCGTTTTCTAGGAAGGTTGCCACTACCATCTCGATACTCTCGGTCTCTATCCCTTTCCCTATCGCGGTTCCGATCTCGGTCTCTATCTCGATTCTCGCCACGGCCTCCGCCCCACCTTCGTTCATCATTTGAACCTCCGAGAGCGCTTAGCGGAAATTGAGGTAGCGGAAGTGAAGAGTCGAGCGGGGGCGCTCTGAGTCGGCCCTGATTCTCATAGGTGACTGCCCCTGTACGTTCTATGGCACTTTCTTCACGGTCCCGTCTGTCCCTTCTTCTATCCCCATCACGGTTTCCGGGATTTCGTCTGCCAAACGGCTCCCTCACCTCTAGGGGTTCATCTCGACCTCCACTGATGTTATTATCTCCTCGGCGATTACGGTCGCGGTCATAGTCCCTCTGCCGCTCTCGGTGGTCATCCCTTCTGACACTTCGAACATTATTGTCTTCTTCACCACGGCGGTCACGTTCCCTATCTTTGTCCCGATCCCGGTCTCGGTCTCGCTCTTTCTCGTGGTCACGATTAGTAGTATTGCCGATGTTTGGTGTATGGCGGTTAGATCTTCGAATGCCGGGGACGGTATCTTCCATGATGTCAGGTCTCCTTCCGGTTGTAACACGGAGTAGAGCGCGACAATCATCGTCAGTATATGCGGATCCACCTATTTGACCGGGGAAGAGATCCGGTCGCTCCGGCAGTAGATTCAGATCGTTACCATGTTCAGAGCTACCCGTGGGGGTAGCTGGTTGACTTCCTTGAGGAGATGGAGCATTAATTGCACCAACCTGTCGATCACCAACTTGTCGACTGTTGCCTCTTCCACGAATTGCAGCTTCCTGTCCACTGCGATCCATTGGCCCTCTAGATTGTTGAAGTACATGATTTATAGCAGTAATGCGTTTGTCTCCTCGGCTGTGCTCGTTACCGAAACCTGGTCCAGATGGAAGCCCTCTTGTGAGTGAAGACAGCCCTGAGGATGCATTATGACCCACCCCTCGAGGTCCAGATGGAGTAGACGAAGACACATTTTGATGAGACCGGACACCGCCAAAGCTCGAGTCCGAGGACGCTTGGGGGCCTTTTGTTCTCTCATAGAAGAGTCCTCCGTTGTCTGGTCTTTCTACAACAGGAGATGGAGGCCCAGCTGAAGGGCCAGGCTGATCATGACCACTCCTCATATTCAAACGACTGGAAGGCCCGGTTGGAGGCAGGCGATCGGGTATAGTGGTCGGTCCAGAAGGAGGTGTTCCGGGGGTGGACTGGGAGGTTGACGCATTCCGACCACGGCCAGGAGGATTCCTTGCTCTAGGCCCAGAAGGAATGTCGGAAGACTCCTGCTGGCGTGAAAGCCTCGATTCTTGATTCAGTCGACCATGGCTCATATCAGACCATAGCTCCCTTGGTTCTATCAAGTCGGAAGGGGGAGCGCGTCCGAGTCGGTCACCACGTGGGCCAGTAGGATAGTCATCGTGCCGGTTAGGATTGGCCTGGGAATAGATTCCGGACCTCCGATCGTCGGCTAGAAATCGATCCGCACGATTCGAGCGAGGATCATCTGTTCTTAGTGGAGATGATGCCCTTGACGAATGTGGCCTTCTTTCATCCCTCTCTAGCCTGGACTGTTCACTACGGCGAGGACTTTCTAGTTCCACCTGTACCATTCTATCAGAGTGGTCACGCAGTGGGTCTGCACGATCGAGATGTGATTGTGGTATCGGTCGCGACGGAGGTATGTCCCTGGGAAGCCGTTCCGAGTCGGATCTAGCTTGATATGCATCTGCTTGAGATGGTAGTGCCGGGCGCCCTGCCCATTCAGCATCTCGAAGAGCTGGTCTGCTATCCCGGTGGGAAGTATTTCGGAAGTGCTCGTCCGACGCGGCTCTGGTTAAGAAGTCTCTATCTCGGGTTATGTCCACTCGTTCGCGATCGGGGAGGCGATCGTCGCGCCGGGGGTGAGCACGAACGTCACCCGCTGATTCGAAAGATCGTTCACGGTAGTGATCTCCATATCGGTTTTGGCGACTGAATTCGGTATGCCTATCCCTTCTATCATCTAGGAGATCCGATCGCATGCGCGCGTCACCAGGTCTATAAAGGCGATGGGTCTCGGGTCTATTCGGAAGGTTTGCCTGTGGCCGTCCAGGGTGACTGCTTGTTAGGAGCCTGTTAGGCTCGGGGCGCGGTGGAATGTTTGTGGAACGAGATGCCTCAGGTGGCCTTGAACTGGGACGAGACTGGGAGGGGGAATGAGGAGATTGACCTTGTGCGGCAAACTGGTTTTCAGCTTGGTCCATTGGTGTTGGCTCAGGAGCCTTGTCAGACTCAATGGATTGAGTGGGAGGCTCATTTGGGATAGGGGTCCCGGGTCTAGTGTCCTCTTCTGAGGCAATGTCTGTGTGTATAGCTGCTGCTTCTGTTGCCGCAGGCACCTTTTGCTGCTGTGGATCTGGCTGCGCGTGGAGGCCCTCATTAAGTTTTGTTGGTGGTTGTTCTGGTTGGATAGCCGGTTGTATCTCGGCATCGGTCATCTTTGCATCCTGGATCTCCCCATCTTCGACCTCAGGTTTTCCAACCAGCCGTGGACTTGCAGCCCCGTTGACACTAGATGGAGGTAATCAGAAAACTTGGTTCAAGTCGCCATATTTAGTTAGCATATTAACTCACGTTGCAGAGTGTGCGGGTTTGAATTCTGGGACCGTTGCATTCAATGGAACGGGTGTGGTTGATTGTGGCCGAGGAGTGCGAGATTTCCCTTTGTCGGTGCCCGTGGACTCATTCTTCAAACGGTTAGTTGTGGGTTGAGGTCGGTCAGTTGACTGACTCACAATCATGAAAGCTTGAGGCAGCATCCATTTCTTTTCTCTCCGGTTGAGATCTCCAATTAAAGACGCTGCAGGCGTCTTGACGTCATCCCGTTCATCATTCTGACTCAAAGCATTAACGCAGGAGAGCATATCGCGGCCAATCCAATTTACAGCAGGGAAGGACTCGACGACAGCCTTCAGGACACTGATAGCGTTGCGGATATGCATATATTCGCCTCCATTCAAGCAAGTTTTCAAAGCAGATGCCAGTAGTCGATGCCACTTGTATAGGAGTCGACGGAAATCCTCGTAATCCAGAAAAGTAGATGGCTTACCATCGGGGTCAACGGCCATAGCGAAGCCCGGCAGATCTCTTCGAGTGCCGAATGCTTCTTTGTCATATACGGCTTTATCGGCATGCCAGCGAGATAAGTCCCGTAGAACCTCATTGAGGAAGCGACCGAGGTTATCAGCCTCCTTGGAGGTGGATTGAAAAATCAACGCTGTCAGTCGCTGATCACGGAACAACTGATCCAATAAACCAATGGTCCGGAAATTTGGCGTTCCTGAAGAATGAAGGTACTTAAGCATCTTAAAACAGTAGAAAGCATCAATAGGAGATAGCAGGAGACGGGGTAGTAAACATTGCTCCATTATCGCCACGTTAAGAGCGTCATGTTTACCCCGCATGCCAGCAAACCACCGGTCTTTTTCTTTCTGGAGCCTTGCCCTGGCTTGCCCATACGACTTCAGGTGGCGTTTATTCTCCTCAAGTAGTCGTTCCTGTAATTCTGTGATCTGTTTTTTCTCTCGCTCTTTCCTTTGGGTGCCGGCGACACTGACGTCGGATCGGTCATTTCCAATTGCGTAAACTTTCCGCTTTTGCCTTTCAATTTCATCCTCGTACGCCTTCTGCGGAATATGGAGATCATACAAAGACAGTTGCCAGAAGGTCACGTAGAATGGCAAGCCAACAACCTCCCAAATGTCAAGGGGTAGAACACATTTAACTTCATCCACAAGATCTTGTATGACCGGATGCAAGGGCGCGGGCTCTACATTGGTAGGATTGGCCATGGATGGAACGGGATGGCCGACGGCATCAGCGATACCAGCGTCTACCTCTTTATCGATGTCCATGCCATGCTCTTCGGCTGACGTCTCTTCTTCCTTTTCAGTTGTCTCCCCATCATCTATCATATCAGTATCGTCATCCAAAATTTTGGTAGGAAATAATGTTTCTGTACCCAGTTTCTTCGCAACAGCTGGTTCTCCTCGCGTAGCTTGATTGGCATCTGCGACCCGTTCACTGAGGCTTGGACGGCTGATCCAAAATGCGATTTCAGGCTGGATACCAAAGTTACTAATTAAAGCTGCTAGCCCAGGAACAAATGAGTCAAATTCTGCAACGGAGAAATTGCTTCGAAGGAGGTCTAGATACTGTGTGAGAACACGGTGTATCTCATCGAAGATATTGCCCAACAATTTGAGCTCAGGGTCAGCTTCTGATTCTTTGAAGATACAAGTTACACGCTCTTGAGCTATGGCAATCAGGAGTTGTCCTGCAAGCTTTGAGTCCGTCAAGGATTTCATCAGTCGCCTTGATGTGGTCTTAGACTCATGTCTCTTGTCTAGAAGTTGGAGCATCGTCTGAGCCTGAAGTAGTTCGCCACCTGCCATTGCTTGAATCTGTGCATCGTTAAAGTTGGTATCTGTGACTATGCCTGCCATAGAACTGATCATCTGCTCCAGGACTATGAGGTCCGTTGAGTTATTCCGCTGGAGTTGTTCAACGACATATTGAAGAACTGGGGTTGGATTCATCACGGCGTATCGCTTGAACGCTCTCCCAGCGAAGGTAGCGAGAGCGTTCAGCCATCGACTGGTGAGAAGGCCGCCTTCCTGAACACGACTGCGGCCCTTCTGGCCCAGCGAATTAATCAAAGACCAGGTCAGGATGTCATAACCGAGGAATGTGAAGTAACGAGCGCACTCGACAACCACTTCGATGAGATTCTCATAGGACTCAATTTGGCTGATTGCAACATTGATGACAATACCAGGGTTTGCGTATGCTATCTTAGCCAGAGCGCGAGCCATAGGCCGTAAGTTTGTCTTACTCAGTCGTTTCAATGTATCTTTGGTCTCTGCCCTCGCTAAATCGAAAGCTGCCTTAATATCAGGCTGCCGGGACGTCTGTCCAAAATACCATTCAGCATACATGTTATACCGCACCTCTCGCGGAAAAGTGCTGACAAGATCGAACACTTCGTTGACAACACCTGGGTTGGCCTTGGTCAAACTCAGGGAAGGTAGTATAAGACGTTTACACAAGTCCTTCCAACGCGATTTGTTGGCGTCGGAAGCGTCCTCGCTCAGGTTATCCTTCCCTATCCTCGCCAGTTTTGTCAACAAACCTGGATCTTGCCCGATTTTGTAGTTAGATATATTCAAAAAAGATGAACAAAGTGCAAAAACGTCATCAACAGACTGGCAAATGGGAATATTATCAGCCCAATCGTCCCAGTAGAAGCGGTAGTCCGTCCCATCATTGGTATCCTCCTTGTCCAGCTGTGCCCATCGGAGAACCCTCCTAGGGGGTGCCTCGATGAGCTTTATTTGACCCTTTGGCACTCCCGACTGATCGGGGCCCGGAATGTGCTTGGACTCGCGCATCTGATCCAGTGAAGAGAGGGGTCGAAGTGGGGCATAGACTCTGCTCAGACAGTGGTGAAGTACTCGATGGATAAACTCGGGCAATTCGGGATAGGCGTCCATAAGCCAAGGGAACCGGCTTAAGATAAAGAGCGACTCGGGAACAGCGCCGATTGCTAATAAGCTTTTGAGGAGGAGTACTTTCTGGTCAGATGGCTCCGGAAGTTGCTCCTTTTCTTCAACCTTCACGGCGGGTGTCTTCTCAGCTCCTTGGTCTTTGGCTGGGGTTCCAGACCGAGGCTCGGAATCGCGAGGACGAGGAGTAGGTAAAGTATCATCCGAAAGGGCGCCAGCCATCATCAACGCATTCATACCGCCTCCCGGACGGGCGGCTTTATCCCTTTCAGCCTTCTCTTTCATTTTCTCCTCTTTTAAAACTTCCATTGATTCATCTGGCCTCCAGAGGTGCGGATAGAGATCATGGAGGGAAATGAAACCGATCTTGATCAGCAAGGCGGCGAGGTATATCAAATTGTCGGGAAGAACGTCTGTTTCGTCACGAACCGGGGAGGAATAAAATCGTAGCTTAAAGCCCAAGAGCTGAGCAGCAACACGGTTGCCTTGTGGCGGCAATGTACCCGTTTCTTTGATCCATTTTCGAGTTTCGTCATCTTCTGTATAATCGTTGACACCAACCGGAAGTTGGCGACCGTCTTCTGTTATCGGCAGTCGTCCAATTTCAGAAAATGCACGGGTCCCCACCTCCCTCACTCTATCCCAAAACACCCTATCACGTTTCCCATTAATCCGAATGTTCTCCTCTCTTTCCTCGTCCGTGGTTAGCCACCCGGCAGACCCAGGAGAAGCCCATTTTGGGAGTCCGGAATATAGTCGATCTGATTCTGGCCCGTGAAGAACGTGGGCTTGAGGCCACCAAGAACTGACCCGCAGGAATTTGACGAAGAATCGATACTGCTTCACCAACACAGCGGCGAACACATCCAGCATGACATCGAGAACGCGGCCCACATCTAGATCAAAAGTCCCAATCATAGCTTTAACCCGTTCGAAGGTATCTTCTACAACCTCACTGGAAGGGGGTTCATTATTGCTAGTAGTGAAGAGCTCTGTAAGGAGTTTTGAGTACCCTTCAGACTCTTCACGTAGAAGGTTGTAATTCGATTGTCGGTAGAGAAGATTCGTTTGTTTTCGGATTCCCATACGACTGAATGTATCTCGGACAAGTCCCAAAGCATTCAATAACGGCGACTCCAGTTCAAGACGCAACAAGGCGGGCGAAATCCCGGTCGAAAAGATAAAAGGCTGCAAAGCGGTATTCGACGTATCTGAGTCTGTAAGGATAGAGAGTGTGTCGAGAAACAAGGATCGAGGATCAAGCGGAGCATTCGGCGGCCTAACCCCACCATTTTTGTCGGCTTCTTCAGAGACAGCTTCATCGCCGACTATCTCTTTGATAGCAATCCCTCCGTCCATGGGCTGCAATTTTCCATCAAGAATAGACCGAAGGATTTCTTGAAAAAGTGATGTCAACGCCACAATATCTTCCCCGGAGCGGGCAGTAACTCCGATTTCTACGACCTTTCGCTTTCCGGTAGAAGCCCAGGCCTCAATATCATCTCTAGTAACATACTCATAAGCATACAACGGGGATGAGACCGTTGATGAGATGACGACAGACAGCCTAGGGGAAGACGAAGGCGGAGGGTTCACTATCGATGGTTCTCCGTTTGCTTGGATTAGGTCGGATGCTTCCTTTGATGGTGTTGCGGACGGAGGAGACGTCGCCGGATCCCTCGAAGCGCTTGAGAAATCATGTGCATCACTTGGAATGCGGCCTGAGGGTACTCGACCATTTCTATTCGGTCTCCTTCCACCTCTTCCGCGAGACTCGCCCCATTCGCGATGCTGCCCAGGGTAGTGATTCTGATGGGCTAGGCTGAGATTTCCCGGCCGGTGAGGGGAAGGTCTCTGACCATCATTTCCAGAATCGCCCGCCCAAGTTCTATCGCCTCTCTTCCTCTTTCCTCCTGCACCCGGAGGCATGGTGGAGTCGCGTCAACGTAGAAAATCTAGAAGGTGGAACCGACTCGTTAAAGAGCCCGCGATTCATGAGTGAGACACCTGGCCTAAGAGCTATATGGCGATGTTGTTAGCGAGATCCAGATGCCACTCAACATATATTAAAACCATGAGAGGTATTCCTACCGATAAGAGTTCATTCTAAAGATAAAGACACAACATTAGGGGGAGGGTGTCTTTGTTGCACTCAAGGAAACTATTGTAGGCGCTTCCCGCGTCGACGACGCTTTGTCCCGCCCTAGAGCGCTAGGTTTTGCCGCAGCGCTTAATAAACTGCAAGCGCGAAGCGGACAATAGGTACTATGTATCTAGTACTAGTATCATCATAGATTCCTGATGTCAGATACGATGAAATTTTTTAATCACGCTTCAAAGTTCACTCTCCCCTAGACTTTCGCACAGTGCATTTTAAGTGATTTGTTATTTACCATTGGTGACACCTTAAACCTATATACGTAGTACCAAATGTGCGCTCGAATGGAGTAATTGCTTAGTCACTCAAAACGCTGAACTCCTTTCAGTATAGTTTCATTGAACTGTTTGCAATAATATAATGGCGGAACGCCAAAACCGACGGGAAAATGGCGACCAGCAAACCGTCCATAAATGGCTGCTCTATCTATAATTTTGCAGCCTTAAGTGCCTGAATATCCTCCGTGGTATTGATTTTTGAAGGTAGGACACATAATTCTGGCGGGAGCAGAAAATTTGTCCCCCCACAGTTTTTATTAGCGTATAATGCGTAGGAAAGGTATATTACCGTATTTTTTATGTATCTTGAGAATACAACCCCACCGTTCTCTTTGCAAGTCATACCCATCAATTATTATCCTGTCTGTTCAGTTGACCTATATAAGTGATGCTCTGCCATCTTTTTCAGACAGCCATTGAAGCAAGAGAGGGTTGTGCTGTTTTTGACTTGCTCGAGGAATGCCGTTTTGAGTGATGCCAAAAATATGCGACGTATAGTACTAATGATTCAACTCACAATGGAATTTTGGGTAAAAGATTAAGTACTCTATGATGGTCAAATGTCCCCTAAATACATTCCTCGATCTCACATCTCTGCACTTAGAAATCTGTCTGAGGACAATAGTTTGCGAGCGCAACAATCTAAATGCGCCAGTATTACCGGTAGGCCATAAAAGAATGAGTATACGTCCTACCGTTGGAATTACATTTTGGAGATAAATCTTCGCAGCTCTTGCATCTCTTCTGCTTTTTGTTATATGTATCGAGGTTTGTTTCGGAATATACCTGAAGACCGCGCATTTCCCACTGTGGATCTTTGCTACTTATAGGACTCACACCTTGTGCCCTTAACATAGGCTTTGTAGTTGAGAGCCTTTAAGCTGGAGTTACAGCGTGGTGTAGGGCACTCCAGCATCATTCCCCATGCTGACCAGAGACCACGCTCCTCCAGTACTCGTTGAACCGCCTTGGGCATTTTGACAAGGTTTTTGAATTGAAAGATATATATATATATAATTAAAAGTACATGTACATACATGTAGATGACAGAAAAGTAATAAAAACGAAAGTCTTATTAAGCAATCTGGGAAAATTTTTTCACCAAGTTAGCTAAGGAAGATGAGCAGGCGTTTTTTCGGCTCTACAGTATAAACGTTTTCCCTGGCCCTACGAGATGCACACCCTGCATGTAATGCGCACCCGCTAGGCCTTTGTACGGGCTACACCACTCGACCAAAAGGTCATAGAAATGTTGAGTGTATACTCAACATTGCGGCCTAGTCCATTATATAGCTTCGTGCGTTACACTGCACCACCACGCCAGTAACTGTCAGATTCTGTCAGAATGTGTTGACCTTGTTCTGTGTTGTTTTTTTTTGGAAAGAAGGGTGGTGAAACTCTCCACTACACTAACCTCCCAACGTTGTCCCAAACTAGCTAATGTACATAAAGTATTCTAAAGAATTTGATACACCCTCAGATGAGCCTTCGGGGAATCTGAACATTTCAAAAAAAAAAAAAAAATTTAAACAATCCTCATTTGGAAGCTCTAGTGGGATGTTTTGATTGATCTGAGAGACAAAGTGGGTGAAATCGTCGATGGGGAGAGCCTTGATGAGCCCGTCAGCTATCATTCTTTTCAAAGGCGTATAAACAACGCTGATTCGACCCCTTTGGACTTCCTGCCTGAGCCAATGATTATGGATATCTATATGCCGAAGTTTCGTTTGTAGGTGGGCACTAGTCGAATTACTTGCGTGTTGTCGCATTGAATTTGAATGCAATGACTGTCCAGTTGAACGGTTAATTCATGCAATAATCGGCTGACGTATTGCCCTTCTTTAGCGGCTTGTGACAATGCAAGAAGTTCTGCTTCGGTAGTCGAAGTTGTCACGGTATCCTGTTCGTTTGCCCTCCATCCAATCAGGCCGTTAAAGAGCATCATCGCGTAGGCTTGCGAGCTCTTTCGATCAATGGTATTGTCTGCAAAGGAAGCATCGCTTGCTATCATAAAGGCATCTCCCCCACCGAATTGTAGTCCTAGGTCCTGATGTCGCTTCAAATATAGTAGCACCCTATCCTTAGCAGCGTGGTGATAAGGACCGGGGTTCATAAAAAAAGTGAGAGAGACAGGAGACAGCGAAAGCAATGTCTAGACGAGTAACAACAGCTGCATACATAAAGGAACCAATCTTTCGTTGGTAACGATTAATATCGCTATAAGAGGCGTGGAGATCATGAGGTAATAATTCTTCCCGACTCATAGGAGTTTGATCTGGTTGCGTTGACTCGGCAAGGTTAGCAATCATGTCTATATAGGAAGATTGACTTAGCCAAATCCTTCTGTTTTTTCAGTCTCGAACAATTCAAATGCCAGGAACCAGTGAAGTTCATTCCCGCCAGTGAGGTGGTATTTTCCTTTCAGCCTTTGGACAATGTCTTTAAATTGTGCTTCACTGTCTTGTACGCAAAGACAATATCATCCACATAAAAAAAAACCAATACTCCATCACGGACAAGGCAACAGGGTTCATGAGAGACGGGATTGAAGCCCAGGTTTTCAAATGCTGACTTCAGTTCTTGTTGCCACGGGAGAGGCGACCTGCGAAGACCATACAGTGCCTTATTGAATTTTAATACCTTTCCCATTTTTCGGTACCCTGGTGGTAATCTCATGAAGACCTCCTCATCGAGTCTCGCATTGACAAATGCATTTACAGCATTAAACTGGGCTAATTCCAAATCGAATCGGGCGGCAATTGCCATAAGCACACGGAGTGAGCGGGCTGCAAGAGTTACAGCATAGGTATCATTTAGTCACAAGCATTTCCTGCTGATCACCTCAAACAACTAAGCGTGCCTTACAATTTTACAATCTCCCATGCTTATAGACGTACACCACATACAGGCCAGGATTTGTTGGTTCTTTAACGAGGGGCCCCTCTTGGACAGCTCGCTCCATGAATCCATATCCTTATGGCTTTGTAGGTGATCCAATTCAGTTTGCTCGAAAACATTACCCAGGGGGTGTTCTTTTAAATCTTTATGCCATTTTGGCTCCGGGGGCAAGTCGCGGCGGTGAAGTCTTTGCAAGCCATTTGGCTGAGCAATAATACGTTGGATTCTCGCTTTATTGACTGAATTATTTTTTTGGTTGAATTAATCTGAAGCGATGAGCTTGCGACAGTCGATAGAGATCTGGCTTTCTTGTCTGACTAAAAGTGCCAGCATTGAACGCAGCTTTCCACGGCTCAAACTGTGTAGTGCCGCAACCAGATCAAACTCCAATGAGTCGGGAAGAATTATTATCTCATGATCGCCGCGCCTCTTATAGCGATATTAATCGTTACCAACGAAAGATCGGTTCCGGTGTCCGAGTCTTCCTCCTCCGGGGGTTTACTATGACCCTCAGTCGTATTATCCTCGCTTTCCAACAATCAATCTTGGAATCATCAAATCCCTCACGCTCGGGGTGCCCGTGCCATCGAAGGCACTCGCAGGCTTCGATTATGTCCACCTCCAGACGTGAACGGCGATTCGTAAGAAGAAGTCTTGTGCTACTAAATAAGCATCCACACTCATCCGACATAGAGGCCACAGCAAGAACGTCAATGACCACACGAGCCAGGTCAGTTCGTGAGTAGCACTGTTCATTTTAGTACTCACTGGTATCGAATTCTTCGTCGTTGCTAAGCGCGATAACATCTACGTTGATGAGTTCATTGTAATGATTCACTAAAAAAAATGATCCGAGTTCATCCTTAGATCCCGATTGTAGTAATTTAAGCCTTTTATGGTTCCTGGTAGAGATGGATGAGTTCCCCTTCAAAACTGGGGCCTCAGAGACATGGCTAGGGGTAGCAGCGCTGTTCGAGAATCCGTCTCTATATTTCTCAATAGAACTCCTCCACAGCTTTAGAAGCTACATCGATCTACAGTTTCTTATCATCGTTGCCATTCCAGACTTGACAGTACTATTGGTTCTTCAGAATCGGATTCAATGATATAGCTGCATAATAAGCCGGGGATTCGTCCGCCTTACTATGGTATCGTTCGCACTTCTGCCGGGCGACTTCCGTAGCGGCGGCAAGTCAGTCACCCTCATCCTCATCAGCTTCATGCTGCTTGTCTTGCCCGTCTCATCCACGTTCTCTTCGAGCATCCTTCGCAAGCCGCCCAAACTTCTGTCTAGCAACCTGTATTTCATCTATTAGCCAATCTAGAGGCAAGAAACAACGCTTTATTTTGACTTACTTGAGAGAGAAGGTGAGTTGAACTAAGCCCGATTGGGAGCCGACTCATCTAGCATGACGGTCGGATCCTCACATATGATTTTATCAGAATCTTCAACCCGAGACCTAAGATTCCCGTTAAAGAAGCTGGTGGTCGGCGCCATGTTGTTCTAGTGTACCGGCAAGGATTATATGGTATGCAACAATAACGTGTGTATTGAAGAGAATTTTTCTATCATATGGCTCTGTGCCTTTACTGCTCGGCCACCTAAATTGTAAGCGACTATGCTAGAACAAGTTCGACCATTGGGTTGTACATATGGTGGCAACCCTAATCCTGCAGTGTAACATTCGGTCGCTTAGTAATATAGGGCTAAACTATAGATAGTTAGCCTGTGTATGTGTGCAATGTTACACAGCAAATGTGATGATTAATTATATTACACAGAATCTAGTACTCTAGGATATTATACAATAGTGGACGCCATGAGTAGCGAGATCACATGATTTACACCAACCAACACCATCCAACACCAGCCATAGTTACCGTTCGACAATACGTACCTCTACATTAGGAGGCATGCATGTGTACTTGCTATCTTTCACATCATTGTTATCTACATAAGTTTAAATAGCCATGGGGCGACTATCCAAGCAAAAAGCCACGTACAGAAAAATGTGTGAATCAAGATGGGCAATAAGGTCAGCTGCATCGCGACCAAGAATGTCATCCAATTTAAGGCCTACGGGAATCAACAAGAAATGATTCAAACGAAGGGGATAGTCGAGTTGCTGAGGCCCTTGTGACTGCTCCTCTCAACCTACCGCCGGCTACTCCGTTCCTTCCCGATGGTAGTGATGCGTCGATATGCGGTGACCTTAAAATCGGATGAACCAGATGGAAATAATTCAGGTGAGGAATGTATCTCAAGTGATGGGTTGTCAGAAGTCAACGAGGTGGATGCGAGAACCGGTGATGCAAGAGTCCCTGATAAGCTGCTGAGCAGATAGCCATTTACGGGAACGAGAATGACAACATACCACCGGAAAAGACGTCAAGCAGAACCTGGGGCAGAAGCTTCTCAATGTTATTCTATCAAGGCCATATTTCAAAGACAGCACGATATAAAAAGCAGTAATCACAAAGGAACTCCGTTGGGAGCAATTAGAAAGGGGAAAGTCTTCCAAGCCAAACGACTCCAAGAACGAGAACAGCGTTAAGGCCATGTCATAACAGCGCTAAACCTAGTTTGTAAAGTATACCTTTCCTAATTAGGCATAGCTGTCGAGATATAATGATTAAGTAATCATGTAACATTGCCTCCTATTTTCAACGTTAATTTACCGCACTGCAAGGCCGATATCTCAAACAAGGGATATTTTATGTTAAGTGGCCACGAAATATTATTTTAAAACATCCAAAAGTATCATATCATGTGTTGTGGTGGGCGAAATAAGACGTTAAAAGAGGCGGGTTTTCGGGCTCGAATGTGGGCAGGATTAGAGTGTCTTCCTAGGTTCAGCTATAATGATAAGCTATACACCTGGGTCTGCTGGACCTATTGATCCATCCAGGAAGCCAATCCAATCCAATCTAATTACATCACTAGTAGAGTTACAACTTAAGATATCAAGCTGATTGTAGGCTCTGTGGTTTGGAATCTTCACGAGCGCTAACAAACTCGTCCCAGCTACCCAAGTATCCGGGAATATCCCCCGAGGCTGGCTGGGACGTCAAACCTAGGGATGCATATATCATAGTGGAAGTGATCCATACTGAGGGCATCATTAAGTAGTGTGAGGTAGGTATTTAGTAAAAGGCTAGTGCACATGGTTCATGCTATACTAACTAGGAGTTGCTTGGGGAAGGGGAGGAAGACTTCACGACAATGCCGCAGGCAAGGGATACGTTCTTATGTCCTGATACATCTCTAGGCCTCAGATCGCAGATCGGACTCAATGAAAACTCAGAATCAAGATTGGGGTGACCGCTAACCAGAGATTCGGGAGCCATGATGAGAGCCTAAAGCCTACCAGCGCCGCCCCATAGGATGAGAACACCATGAAGTTACTCCTTATTACTGGTATAGCCACTACCCTTTACTTTCATTTCAGCGACTTCAGGAACTCCCCGCTTCTTGACATTATCGCCGCTTTAAAGGACTTCGCAGGATCTTTATCAGCCCTAACGTTAACGCTACTACTTTGCAGGTCCAGCCAGATATGCTGGAGTCTGCAATCCATTCGCCGATAGATCAGAAGCACTATATATGCAAAGCAAAAAGATGTGTTTCGGCTTACCACGAACCTCTCCGAGAAAAGAATGAAAATTCATGCCTTTCAGGGCGGAAAAAAACGCACCGCCCTGGTGGCAGCCGATAATGTTCTTGAAAAATTAAAATCAACGGATGCTTTCTACAGAAATGGTCGTCTACAGCTGCTGATATCGCTGTTTTTGCCGACAAATGGGATGCTGAACAGCTGGTGGCTCTCATAGATCTAGAATCTGTTCATTGGAGTTCTGCCATTATTGAGTATAGAGATGGAGGTGCCGAGTACTGTGTAGGCGTGCGCCCTGATTACTGATAAAAAGATTTTTTGGGGCGACGGGTGAACAAACTCTGGGTATATTGATAACAGCAGATTATGCCCTGGCCTTCGGAAAAGCTGTAGCTGAGGTTGCGCTGAACTTCCCCTCTTGGGTTTTCATCCATGGAATAGCCAAGAAAATCCGGGTCCAATTGAGTTGAAGGCCTTCAGTCTTCCCGGGCAGTCTTGTGAAGAACACTCAAAAGAAAGAGGAAAAAGATATATAATGGAAGATCCACTCATCTATCCGCTCTAGGTAGTATATACACGAGAAGATTAGGGAACCGGGGAAGATCCTTGGTGCTGTAGGAAGACCCGATGCCATCGAAGAGAGAAAGAGAAGAAGGAAAATGCCAACAATGGGGAAACACATAGGAAATTTCTGACAAAAGAGACGGAAGAAAATAGCGAAAACAAATTAGCCCATCTGTTACACCTCGCAGGGAAGTTCCTAAAAAAGAAAATAGTGACAGCTTCGCTCATCCGTTAGTTATATGTCCTATCATATCATATATATATAATATTAGCTCCTAGCGCAATTTCAATAACTATTAAGAACAATAGTAAGTATTACCAAAGCACTAAGAATCATTATAATGTTATTACTATGATATACATAGCTTAACCCTCCGGCCATCCGGTCATCTCTGTGTGACATGATAATATATAGGAAGAAACCTTATGGGGTTCTCCATCGGGCCCTGCAGGAAGAAAATCCCCTTTCTCCTGTATATGCTTTAGCTTACGTATAACTAGAGGTAACTACCTTATTAAGCTATGCCAATACCCACAGCTAGGCCGACCCGCAGTTCGGTCACTTGATTATAAACCGGTCTGCAATTAGCAGCCAGAATTACCGCAACACAACGTGAGCAGACCCTTGATAAGCTTTATCTTCAGGTCACGCTGTGTAAGTAAGTCTCCCTCTTTTCGACTCGGCTGGGCGTCTATGTTCTTTTTTAGTATCTTCAGTAATTTCCTCTTCCTCATTAAGGTGTGGGCCTCTGGGCGGCCTTGGCCTTATGCTGTTACAGCCTCAGGGAAGGTCGGCTCGATCAGGATGCCCTTAAGCCTGAATACACAAGAAGCAGTGCCGATAACAATAATCAGGGCGAAAGGTATAGCGACTACATATGATATGAGGTGTGAAGCATTTAATTAAATAGAATAAAAACCAAGCTGTTTGGTTTGGATATTATCAGGCTTTAAGAATTCGATGGGCATACTTCACCTATACTAACTAATGTTTGCAAAGATCATTTAATCTATGAACCGCCTCCACAGCTATGGAAACTCAGAGTTCTAATCGAAAAATTGAAATGCTAAACTCTCAAGCCCTAGGAATGCAAGCAGGTGTACTACGATTTAACCAATAGTATGGTTTTCTCACATATTATGCCCTGATACAGCTTAGATAGACAAAATAGTATTACATGTCTTTTAACTAGTTAAGAACATACTCCAGACTCTGTCCAGCCGCGCCAGCATTGTCAGAAAATTGTGCTATAGTAACATCGGAATAGCACTAATGACTACATGTATGTACATTACAATCTACTACTATATTTCATATGAGGGGAAAAAAAAAAAGCGTTATATCAATGGGGACCACTAGGGATGGATGTATATAAGACACAGATAGATGGACCGGGTGGCCAAGAGGCCGATCGGTGTAGCAAATTATTATTATTATATAAAGGCATAATTCCCTGGTGATGATCGAAGAGTCTGAGAGTAATAACAATCGACGATATGAACGTCCAACATTACATCTGGTATCAACGCGCGCAATAATAGTACCATAATAACTTGCATGAATGGTCTTTTTCCAAATTTTGGCTTAGGGTTTACGGTAACTATACTAAATATATGGCAATAGTGTAGTGCATGCTAGAATAGGAATAGCTCCAGTCAACCCTCTTGATTCGTTATAGAGTACAATTTATTATGAAGGTTTGAATTTGACAACGGACGGTGTTCCGTTCGTTATAACGCGGGTTCGTTATGGCGGAACTGACGGTTTACCAGGCGTACAGCACTACCCTTCCCCCTTTTGGCAGCATTTTTTTACTGCGCTGTTACTATAGTACAGCAAATAGGAACTTGTTCTGATATCACAGGACAGAGCGATTCGAATTTCAAATATCTTGCCTTGTGGCGGCGTCATTGTCAGCCCGCAGAACTCAACGCCCAGGTGGAATCAACCCGGAATGTTTCAATCGTGCAGAATCAATACGCTTGAATTAAGTGGCTACCGTGGAGAGCTCGGTAATATAATATTATTAAGGGACTTATTATTAACTATTATTAATGCTGATGACTGAGATGTGTTGTAGAATAGTGGGGGTAAAGGAGGGGAATTGAAGGTTATCTTTTAGATACAGTTCAACAAGTGGAATTGGAATTATTTAATTGATGATCAGAGTCAAGCATGTGGATATTTCAAGGCTAGCAGTAGTGCATCTTCTGGTATTATTGTCTGTCTCTGAATTAACCTGTATGGAATAGCTTCAATTTCATAGTAGTGATGGGCTAAAATCACCGGAGAGTACCTATGGATAAGTATCTAGATATGAGAAGTTTGCGTCCTATACTCGATAATCATATGTAATTTTTTAAATTGATATTATACCAGTACTAGTAGTTATTTAGTAGGTAAGTATTGTTAATATTCCTGGTACGTGCACTCAAGCCATGATACCGCCACTGCCACTTTGTCATAATGAAGCGTGCTGGTGGGGCAGCCTGCGGAGACACAGATGATAAATATGATTATTAATGAAGTGTACTATAAACATGCACTACTAACTATGGCAGCACATGCAGGTATACTTATATAAGTATGTAGGGGTCTCATGACTTCCAGTATTGGCGGAGCCCGATAAGAAGCCATTGTCGTTGTCGTATATATAACTAGTTAAACCAGGTACTGTACATTACAAGGAACTCCATTTCAGGCTTGGCTAACTTATGATCACCATAGTTGTCCTACTAGCTACTCCTTAGGTTTCCCACCAATACTAACACCTAAAAGTCCGATGGCTCCAAAGGTCTTTCTGTAAGCTGCCCCCAGGTCCTTACTGCTCTTAAATTCTGTTGTGCTGTGCTTTTCTTAGCAATGCAAATAGTAGAGCGGCCATTTTAACAAAATATCTAGGACAGGCGTTACTGGATATATTGGCGGAGACGGGTTCGATGTTTTGTATCGTGCCCATCCGGACTGGGAGTATTCCGCCCTTATCAGAAGCAAGGAGAAAGCGACACGTTTGAACTCGAAGTTTCCCAAAGTGAGAATTGTCTCCGGCGATCTTGACTCCGTGGAGATTCTTGAAGAAGAAGCCAAAAATGCGGACATCATCTATCGTCAGTGCTAGATGGAACTTATCGATCCCCGATATGTTTGTAATACTGTATTAGGCTGACTCTGTTGTCCAGACTTTGCTGACTGCGATCACGAAGCTTCTGCAAAGGCGCTTCTGAAAGGTGCCAGTGCTCATAGCCCCGATAGGCCAGCCTGGTACATCCACACATCTGGAACCGGTATCCTGACCTGGGAGGATGGTCGCGCCGGTACCTTTGGTATTTATAGGTCCAAGGAATACAATGACTGGGATGGTATCAATGAGCTGTTATCTCTCCCAGATGATGCACCTCACCGCCCTGTCGACAAAGTCGTCCTCGACACCGGGCTGGGCCAGCCGGGAATAGTAAAAACAGCTATTGTCTGCCCTCCAACCATATACGGACCAGGGCGTAGCACTGGGAACGCTACCAGCATCCAGGCATATCGATTGGCAACAGCTGTACTTCAGAGAAAAAAAGGTTTTCAGGTTGGCGAAGGTAAGAACATTTGGACTCAGGTCCATGTTCAGGATCTTAGCAACGTTTATCTGGCTTTGGGAGAAGCGGCGGCGGCCGGTGGTGGCAGCGCGACATGGGGCAAGGAGGGTTATTATTTTGCGGAGAATGGCCAATTTGCTTGGGGAGATGTCCAAAGAGCTATAGCTAAAGTGGCATATGAGAAGAAGCTGATCCCGACACCCGACGTCGACGTCCTTGAAAAAGGCACAGAGGAAAACCAAGAAATACAGAAAGTTCCGGACTTTATTTACTTCGCCCTTGGCTTCAACTCGCGGGGAAATTCCATCCGCGCAAAGAAGTTGCTTGGGTGGACCCCAAAACAACCGGGCCTTCTTGAATCGATTTCTGATATCGTGGAAGTCCAAGCCCAGGACTTAGGCCTGATCGCTAAGGACTGATTGATGAGCCCAGAATCCCTTGAACCATGCTTTGAATGCCCTAGGAAATCGGGCATATATCAGTCATGAAGTTAGTATTTGTCCAGTACATAGTACGCAAAGTTATCCATTTCCCTTCCCCTGTGAGCCTGAAGAGATTGGCTATGTAATAAGACATTAGAATCTTATTGGGAGTAAGTAAAATTCCCCGAAGTGCTAGAGGCCTTCGCTATCATCTTATATGGTGCAACAGATCCTATTCAACCTCAGGGCTAGCATAAGTACATCAATGCATCGAGTTTGAGCGATAGATGGCCTAGTGGGAGGGAAAGGGGGGTAGATAAATCCACAGCTTGAGATTTAGACAAGTACCTACCAGTACTACTGTAGTAGCCCCTTTACTGATGGTCAAATTTAACGGCTGACTGACCCCTGCCGCTAACAGCCTTTTTTACAATTATAAGGTAGGAAACACCCGGCTTATTTTTTTTCTTTTTTTTATTCTGTTGGATGGTCATCGCCAGCAATGTACGTGTACTAATTCTGCCTTATTATGCTTCCGTGGAGTCTGGAAGGATGGAAGAAGAAGCGGACCAGGTGGTCCATGCCAGGCACCCCCGCAAAATGTTAGTTAAGCTTCTCGGAAAGAGTTACTAATATATAACCTTATACTGTAATTATCCACTTAATCTCAATCAGCGACATCAGTTAGTCCTATCATAGATCATAACGCGGTGAATCGAGCATATCTATAGTCCATGATATGAATTAGATGGGCATGGACTCATCCGGATCTATCGCTGGTCATTACGGTATACAGTAAAGAAAATAAACTTATCAGCCTTCAACTTCGGTCTAGACGGAAGATAGCCCTTAATACCCACCTGATGTTTAAAAGGTTACAGATGCGATAGGCCGAGGTTCAAAATCCAGATGGACGCTCCTTAGGGAACATAAATGATATGTCCCTCTGGAACTCTCATTCCGGGTCACAGAATACGGGACTTGCCGACCCGGCTGACCCTTCAGTTGATAGACGCCAGTGACAGGTGCAACGGATCAGGATGCGGCACCTCCCTGGAAGCATGATTAGCGAGTAGTAGCTGGTATATCGATCGTTATTGAGAAGCCAGCAAATCCCAATATCATAGTTGATTGATGAGAGAAGGGGCCCAGTTAATAAGATGAGACAGGTTAGATCCCTATTGTCCCTTCCTGTGAGATATATTGGATCTGTTCTGATTATGACAGGGCCGGTGAATGGGAACACCCATGACTGAAAAGCCCAGCCTTCACAACCCGTCTCTCATTTGTCTTCTACCCACAACTTAACGGAGACATTCAATCTCATTTATTTCCGGAACAAATAACACTTGAAAAATCATTGTCTGTAGTAGGACAAACTTCACGAACTTGACTGGCCTCATGAATTTCTCACGGCTCAGCTGGCAATCAAAGATGGATGACCCCTCACTTATTCACCCTGATAGTCCTACACCGGTGCCAGATGAGTATTCTAATAACACGGCGACTCAAATGAGTGCCGACACGCACTTGCTTCCTTCTGATCTCCAACTCACAAATATCCCTCCTATAGTCGAGTCAGGAGCTGTATCCTGGACCACCAGGCATCCTGCCTTTCTTCTTTCAGCTATACAACATTCACCTCTCATCATTGTCGAGCAGGGTAACAAGGGTCCTGACTGGCAGATTATGTCCGGTGGCCTTCCTTTTGTTCAAAATAGCTCGCCTGTTCGTCCAGACGCTCCAGCTTCACGTCAAAAAATTTTGCAGCCCTACAACACTCCATCTGAACATCTAGTTACTCAAACTAGGTTCAAAATGGTGAGGAGTCCCACACAACCATTTGCCAACAATCGCCAACCACAAGCTATCCGTCGATCGAATACACTTGCTACTGCGAGGCCATCTGTCAAACATTTGACTTGCTGGTGGTGGCATGAAAAAGGAAAGTGCAGGTACAGTGAGGCAGACTGTCTCTATGCTCATCATGAAACGGGCTTGGTCGCAGATGCCCCAAGACAAGTGAAGCCGGGAGGTAAGAATATCGATGCACAAAGATACCGATTCCCTAATCTAGTCAACGCTGATGATATCACATAGGACCTGTTTTGGCTGGTCGTAGTCTTGACCGAGCACTTCGCCAGGCTCATGCTGAAGAGGTTGCTCAGACTCAGAAGACAAACACCCCGGAAGCGCTCCATGAGAAGGAGAAGAGAGGTCCGTCAACCTCGGACATATCCCCTCTTATATATACGTTCTTGCTAATAAGTGAACCATCTACAACAGGCCTTCAGAGAGAGAATCAAACACTACGCACTGTGTACGAAATTCTCTTCTCCGCAGTCTGTCGATCAATGGATGCGAAGTTGGAGTTCCGGAAGGAGTTCAATACACTCCTACGTGCCGTATTGAGTGTGAACGATATCGCTGATTCCGACCTTGCGAAAGCCGATCATTCCGCAGCGCTGGTGAGCCCAGGCACTACCAATGCCAGAAACCTGGTGCGTATCGATGTACTCGCCGCAGTACTGAGAGAAATTGAACAAAAAGCGCTGCTATCCGCCACCGCGGAGTGGCATATACGTGCCGAGATATCCCAGGTGGAGAGCCTCCTGACCGCTTCCGGAATGGGGGACCTCGTTGTGTCCGCGAGGAAGCTCGCTGAGGAGCCCTCTGATGAGTGAGAAGTAGCCGTCTTTCATCAAGTCGGACGAAAGTGATCGGTTAGACGATCGTTGTTTGACCGGAACCCTTCTTATGATCGTGCTCCATGTTCCGCGTCATTTATGTTTCTACACACTGTTGTTCATCATGACAATATACGTCATCGGGTTCTCGGTGGGGTCTTGCAAGTCCACGGGAGAGAAAGAAAAATATTGTACCATTAACGCGGCTTAGAAGCTGAGGATAATGGGGACATGATATTGGACCATCATAGATACCCTCCGAATTTGGGAGACTCATCGCAAAGAGGCAGCTGAGAAGTGAAAGGATGGGAAGGGAGCATGATCTCAGCACGGCAGGATGCCTTCTAGATAAAGGCTGTTGACGTTAGAAGAAATAACGAGAATTACATACATCATAGCTGTTGGGACATAGCCCATGGCCAAGAGATAGCGATCAACGACGATCTGCCGGACTTAGAATATAATAAGATGCCAATAACGGAATGGATACATAATGCTGAACGGGAATCATGAACAAGATTGGAAAAGAGATGTCCATACTCTACACTTTACTTTACGTAGCTTTTAGAATGTGCTCGTCGCCAGGCGGCTTGCAGCGTTCCTGGCATCGAGGCGGTCATCATCATCCTCTTCCGTTATCGAGCTGACGCCGCTTAAGGCGCGTGCCCTCCCCTTTCCAGATCCAGATCCATTAACCTCCGTTTCCGGAACGGAAGAGGTTAAGCTGCCGCTGATGCTTCTGCTCAAACTATCTCCACGGCGAGGAACTCCACTCCATGCATCACCCTTGGGGCCTTGGCTCGATGCGAGGCTGACCCGACGGGTAGCAGGGTGCGACTCTCGGCCCAAGCGACTTAAGCCGCCCGAGGCATCGATAGCCCGGATGTCAGACCGGATACTTTCAAGGGTTGCCAATGCTCGACGCTCAGCCTCGATCTGGCGCAGCGTGTATTCACGAAGGCTGTTCAGGAGATCTTCGGAAGTACGATTGAACCAACGACGAGTATCCACCAGTAGGTTCGCGGTGACACGTTGAGTCTTCTTGGTCAGATATGTCTCATGGCTAAGAGCCTCGTCGAGAGCACTGATGGCTTCGTCGACCTTGTCTGATCGAACAGACGTACTACCTTTTAGCCTATCTGCTGCCAAACGTTTGCTTCTTGCAATCTGTTGTGCTTGGATGAGCTCCCGCAGAAGAATATGGCGGTTTGTCAGAGTCTCCTTGACGATGAAGGCGTCGGACGAGTAGTAGTTCAGGGGATCCCCGAGAGTAGTTGCCTCTGCAGTACCTTGAGCAGCGTGGTAGTCACCAGTAGTCTGGATGATTTTTCCAAGCTTGCGGTAAGCATTTGACAAGCCTAGGTGTGTCTCCTGAACGTTCATATGTCCCAACTTGACACCAAGGTCGGATTCTGCGAGGCCAAGTCCTATGGGGGGATTAGAACACATATCTACATTTGGCTCTAGCGGCATACCTCTCCGTGCTTTCACCACGCGGTCGACCTTTTGACTGGCATCCATAGCACCAAGATAAAACATTTTCACCACTGGTCGCGCACCCTGCAGCTCCGGAGTATCGTCCGGTGGGGGTGCAAATTGCTTCAAAACCTTTCTTCGAACACCTGTAGCAGGTTGTTTCATTTTCACCACCGGGCTGTATCCAAAATCGCTTTCAACAAATAAGACAATCTCGTCATCATGAACGAGGACTTCATTACCGAAAACATAACTCAGCCACCGCTGCATGGATGCTTTTACTCGCATTTCATCTTCATCGGTGCCTGCGCCTGCCGGAGTGAGCGGCGGGGGGACCGCGGGGACAAGAGCCTCTGGATTTGACGAGAGAAGATGATCAGCTAGTTTGATGAATTCCGAGTGAGCGCGCCTGACATCACGGTACTGGGAGGTTCGAAACTTGGGGATGTTGGTCTAATGGGAAGTCAGTCCGTTGACGGGGTTGGAAATTCGGGAGGGCAATGCCTACGTAGACATCAAAGCGCAAGATCGGGTCTTTTTTGCCCGTCCTCTCTAGCGCTGTAATCTTTGCTTGCAGTTTGTAACCGGGAGCTGGAGGCCTGGCATTTTGCCGTGCTCCAGTCTGGTATCTCACAGGAGCTTGGCCTCTAGGGTGGTGAGTATAAGGAGAGGGGCGTGTTGCATAGGGTGGTCGTTCCACATAGTCTGGATCACCCAATTGTGCGCCTTGAAGTCGTTCAGATAGATCTGGAGAGGATGGCTCATCATCTTCGGTTGCATCTATGGGACTGTCTGCATGGCGTGAATAACGCTCATCACTATAAGGAGATTGATGAGCGGCCGACAGAAGTGAGGTAGGGACATCAGCAGTGCCAGTTGCGGACGAGGAAGTACGGTCCACACGTGGGGAGTCCCAAGGTGATGAGCCAGCTGGGTGTTCAGGGTCATGAACAATAGAGGAATAATCCATTTTTATTCCTCAAGGTTAGGATTGTGTTATCATCTGTTGTTCTAGTAATGTCAATGGGTTGATCTCATGCATTGGCTGCCTAGACGTCACACCAGCCACGGCTGTGATATGATCTAGTCAAAGATGATCTGATGCTCTTGGATATATACAGGGAAGATCGGAGGAAAACAAGCGACAAGCGACAAGCGACGTTGAATGTCGTTTGTTGAGGCCACTAAACCTGATTGGTTATGGTCCCTTTTTCGGTTTGGAAATAATGTTTTAAATATTGTGTGTATTGTACTGTACAAAGTATCATAGTACATACACTTTAACTATATGATACTTGCCTAAATGTGTGCATGTAAATGCTGATCCTACTTAAAGAAGAAAAGAAATGGAGGGAAGTTCTGCAAGATTGTACGATCACCAGATTTTCAGTCTTAATCGTTCGTGGTTGTCCGGCTTTGCCCTGTATATGGACTTGTACAGCTCATTCTAACAGTAGCAATGGCCTGGCTTGTCGTTAAACCGGATTATTAATCGATACGGTCGCCATTTTGATCTTCCTCTGATGGCTCGTTTGTTCCCCTCTTTTGTATCTGTGATGCGACCAATTACGCTACCCACAAGATGGACTACTTTCTGGATTCCCCAGAGGTTTTGTTCATGTGCAAGACGACGAGGCGGGTCCCCGCTAGGATGTCGCCGTGGACTATCGGTTTTGACTCCTTCATCTAAATCGGTAGATCTTGACCGAACTAGAAATATTGGGATTATCGCTCATATCGACGCCGGCAAGACCACTACGACAGAGAGGATGCTTTATTATAGTGGCTTCACCAGGCGGATAGGAGACGTGGATGATGGCTCAACAGTCACAGATTTCCTCCCAGCTGAGAGGGCTCGAGGCATCACGATCCAGTCAGCTGCCATTACCTTCAACTGGCCACCTCCATCGGCAGAAATGACAGAACCTGTCGGTTTGCATAACCCAGAGATCAAACCCTTTCCCAGGTCTGCAGTCTCGCATACCATCAATCTAATTGATACCCCAGGCCATGCTGACTTCACATTTGAAGTTTTACGTTCGTTGCGTATCCTTGATGGAGCGATCTGTATTCTAGATGGAGTGGCTGGGGTAGAGGCGCAAACAGAGCAGGTTTGGCGCCAAGCAAGCACGTACCGCATCCCGAGGATTATTTATATTAACAAACTTGATCGAGATGGTGCAGCATTCGGACAAACTGTGAAAGAGGTGGCGTCAAGGTTACAAGGCTGGCCCGCAGTGTGCCAAATTCCCTGGTTTGATTCTAAGAATGGCCGTTTCACAGGCGTTGCAGATGTTGTTTCGCTACAGGGCTTGGTATGGGAAGGAGGCGACGGAAAGATTGTGAAAATGTATGATCTTAGACGATTGAAAGAGCAGGATCATCAACTCGCAGAGGAACTTAAGCGGGCTCGAGTGGCGCTCATAGAGCTTCTGAGCGAACATGACGAGGTCATGGTCGAGAAATTTCTAAATTGCCAGGAAGATCACCTCGCTATTACTTCCACCGACATCCTTCAGAGTCTACGAAAGTGCCTCCGGCAACGAGGTGGAAATCTTATTCCAGTATTTGCTGGTGCAAGCTTTCGAAACATGGGAGTTCAGCCCCTGCTCGATGCTGTCTTAGATCTTTTACCAAGTCCCTTGGAGTGTCCAGATCCAGAGGTGAGCATCGGTGACAGCACAACCAGTTTGCAGCGTCTTCTCAATGGAGATTTGATCATCGAGGGAAGCCAAAAGGCCACCATGAAGCCTAAACAGAAAAGAAAGGGCCATGCACAACCCGGAACTCAGAACCCAATCGGAAAGCTAGAAGGTTGTGCACTTGCGTTCAAAGTTGTTAGCGATGCCAAACGCGGTGTGTTGGTCTATGTTCGAGTCTACTCGGGGTCACTCAAAAAAAACTGTCTACTCTATAACACAAATCTCAATGTCACCGAGCGTGGATCACGTCTGTTGAGGATGTACGCTGGTGATGCCGTTGAGGTCGAGTCCATCTCAGCTGGACACATTGGTGTTGTTGTTGGGCTCAAACATGCTCGCACTGGTGACACACTGATTTCGTGTACGGGCAACAAGACTACACCGCCAGAACCATTGGATTTGCTTCAATTGCGTCCCATAGATGTGCCCCCCCCGGTATTCTTCGCTAGCATCGAACCCCACAGCTTGAGTGAGGAGAAGAACCTCCAAGTTGCTCTGGCTTTGCTTCTGCGGGAAGACCCCAGTCTTCACGTGACCGTAAATGAAGACTCTGGCCAGATTCTCTTGAGCGGTATGGGTGAACTTCACCTGGAAATCGCTCGCGACAGATTGATCAATGACTTTAAGGCCAAGGCGACTGTAGGACGAATCGAAATCGGTTACAGAGAATGCGTTCTGGCTCAGTCGAGGCCTGTAACAAAGATCTTTGACAAGGAGATCGTTGGGCAAAAAGGCAAGGCAGGCTGTACCGTAGTTGTTGCGCCCTTTAACCCTATCGCGGAACTGAACGCCAGGTCGTCGCCTGAGGATGTGGTTCTAGTCGAGACCAAAGACGGGAACCAGCTGACTATCAGAGTTCCCGGCTTAGCGATCGAGAAGCACAAGAGAGGCTCTGAGGAATCTTCTTTGCCAATGCTTCCCCATCTTGATATCAACGCTGTCCGCTCATCTCTGTATAACGGGTGCCTTGCGGCTCTGGCACGAGGTCCACAGTTCTCATTCCCCATGCACAGTACCGGAATCACACTCATATTTAACCCTTGTGAACATGCCTTCGGCAGTGAGACCACCCCATCTGCTCTGTCTTCAGCAGCCCGTCTTGCTACTCAACACGCCTTGGGCGATCTGGTGACGACATCGGAAGGTACCGCATTAATGGAGCCAGTCATGAATGTGATCATTAGCGTCGATGAAGAACACCTCGGCGCGGTGGTCCACGATATATCGTCGGCTAGGGGCGGTCATATTGTCTCCCTTGATGAAGACGTCCGAACTAGCTCAATGGATTTATCGTTGTCTCCATTAAAAGAATCAATTGCGATCGATGTAAGTAAGGTTTACGCACCACCAGACCCTTTCGGCACTATTGACATCGATAAAACCTTTCTATCAACAAACAACCAAACTCGTACAATCTCCGCTAAAGTGCCGCTGAAGGAGATGGTGGGATACCTGAAACACCTGAGGAGCTTGACTGCCGGACGCGGCACGTTTGTTATGAATGTGGACCGGTTCGAGAGAATGGCCTTGCAGCGACAAAAGACTGCGCTCGCAGGCCTTATTAATATATTCTAACGGAACTTAGATTTGAGCTAGTACGGAAAGTAGGCAAGGAGCGAGCTCAAAATATGTACTTGTCAATGACCATTCCCCCTTTGTATATATAGGAATTATCATTCTACCTAGACTTCCCTCTTTTACCATTCATGCCTGTGTTTATCCTTCGTTCTCATTATCATACTATGCCTTTCTGAAAAGTCTTTGGCCGTCATTAGGTATCCGTGTACTATTTTTCTAACTCCGGTTCTCGATACCATTAAAGTCTTAATAAAGGTTTCATACTTTCATCCCCATACCTCCTGTTCCTTTCGCCTTCCTTGGTAGTATCCCCTCCATTTTATCATTTCTAAAGCTCCGTCATAGTCCTAAGAAGTTCATGAACACTATAACCTAAAGGTCAAGGGTACTCTCCAGGATGATTCTTTGATCAGGTGCTCTTCGATCGCTAAGGGAAAAGCAGACAAGATTTCGTAAAGGAGCCCTAGGCCTCAGGCGTTCAGGAAAGGAGGCGGTACATATGACATTAATATTATTAGGACTAGAACTGACACAGCTATTATATTTTTGTACATACCATAAATCTTTTTATCATGGGAAAAGGCTTTTGAAGTATGAAGTAAACTTAAACAGTGGATTCTTAAGGCACATTACAGCCAGGCCGCCAACATATTTTCATTCATTAAAAGCTCCCAGCACCTTGCGCTGTTGATCCGTTCTCCTTCCTTCCTCATTTTACATAATCCCATACAAAATCTCAGGGCAACCGCCGCGGCCCTGACACGAAATCCACTACCAAGGAACTTTGAACAGCTGTCATCGGGGGAACGAGAAAATCTTCTCTCGGTTTCTTTTTGTCTCAATCAACTTACATCCACACGATCATAGAGACTCGCCCTCTAATAGGTGAAAAATCCGATGGAACCCATTGATCGCATGTACAACAAAGTGTAGCGAGGCAGGAGGCGGGAGGCGGGAAAAATAGGCTAGCACCCACCCGGAGGAATCGATATAGCTAAAAGGCCAAAAAAGGTCGATTATATACGGCGCCACGCGATCATGTGGTATAAGCAGATTATGTATTACCTCAGTGCTCTTGAAGCTTGGTGAAAGCTTCAGTAACTTCTTTGATATAAAATAGGAAAAATTTTTCGATTTGATTATTCTACCGTAAATGTGGAGAAAAGAAAAAGAAAAAACGGTCATAAAAATCGGCTAGCCTTCGACATCAACGCAAGCAACCAAATGATTGGATGTAAAGATAATAATACTATCATATAGGGTTGTAAATTAGCTCTAATAAGTATAATACATGAAATTAGGTAGTTGAAGAGACTTGTCTTCTTCTATGTGGGCGCTTCTGCTTCGAGAACTATGTATGATATCTAATGTGCAAGAAGGCACGTGAGCTGAGCTCAACTGGACCACAATATATAATATATAAATAATTTATTGTATTATGTATACATGCTAGCAATAATTCATCATACATCTCAATTCGTTATTAGGTACGCCTCTTTCAATTACATATCAATTAACGCTAGTCGGGCCGTATATGAGTAGGCAGTCATATCACGAACTGGTATGCGTCTGGCAGTGTCCGGTCTATGTAATGAGCGCTGCATCTTGAAGAATGCCATAATAGATTAAATGCCTTGCAATTGATCCAGTAGATCGTTGGATCCTCCCCCCAATGAAGTGCTTTGTCATGCGTCACATAGGACGGTATGCGGATGTGAAAAGTAAAAAAAGGGTCACAGGAAAATAAAAAGATAGAGTAGTAAGAAAAGATATATACATTCGAAGGCGGAAGCATACCTAATTTAGACTCCACCCTTATTGGGTTCAGTATCAGATGCCGGTATTTTTCCACTGTGATCGTGATCTAACTCGAGATGAACTTGTGGCGCTGATCTCAGCAAAGGAGCAGAAAGGGAGCCTGAGTTCGCTGATGACGCGGATAACGGAAGCGGAGGAATAGGATCCGCCGGCTGATAATCTATCGTCGTTTGTCGGGTTTGCCGCTGGGTTGGTACGCTTATTATGCCAGTAGGCGAAACTCCTTCAGTTGCATGTCCCTTGAACTCGAAATTTGATGCTGTCGTTGCTGGAGTCGTTTGAAGTTGCGACATGGCAACCAAAGATGGTAGCTGCCCAGAGGTCTGATTAGCTAGTATTTCATGCGCGGGAGATATAGGTCCTCGCTGTACCTTATCTCCTTGCTTTAGCCCCGGCCCTATAGTTGGTAAATGACGCTTGTCCACAATCTCCGATTCTTCCGTCACTACTCTCTCATCTCCTTTCACCCAATCCCCCATTGATGGGATATCCGTATCATGAGGAAGACCAGCATTCGGTATTACAGGGGACTTGCCCCTGCTGTCGCTTCTGCTCTTCCCTCCACCAATACTTCTTGAGTCTCTCGAAACAGTGTCACGTGAAGTAGTACCAGACGTTGACCGTCGTGAAGAGTTTGCTTTGCGTCTGAGAAGATCTTCTGGACCGAAGCCGGTGTTCCGACGTGTCAGGGCCACAGCAAACTCGTCATCCAGTGGCACTGCATCTTCCTCTTCATCGCTTGGAATTAAGTCCCCACGTGAGCTCAGAGAATTAGAAGTCTCGCGGGACGACTGGGTTCCACTGCGACGTCTGCCCTGCATCCCATTGCGGCCAGCCGCATTATAGTCTGAGTCTTCGTCGCTTTCGCCAGTCGCCTCCATCAACGGCTGGTTTTCAGAACGTTCTACTCTTGTTCGCCTTGGCCGTTCCTGTAAGTCGGATGCTGAAGGTCGATACTTGATTCCTCTGGGTCCAATCTTCCAGGGGAAGCGTTCAAGGAAACCAAGAATTGAGGACTTGGGAATCACAGTAGGATCATTACGCTCATCCGGTAAGGTCATGCCGCGTCTGCGCCCGCTTCGAGTTCCGTAACTCATCTTCCGCTGCCTCCGAGGCTGGTCAGCAGACCCACGCGCAACACCACTGCCCGCCAACAAGCGGTCTAATTCATCATTACCCCATCCTAGAAGGCCATCGCCAGCGTCATCGTTATCCCAATCGTCATAGAAATCGAAACTGAGTTCGGCTCGGCCACGTCTACGACGTCGCAGCTTATCTTCGCGACTTGGGAAGCAAGGTGCGGTGCAGGTTCTTAGGCAGTTGCCGATTGTTGCGAAACATGGAGATAGGTATTCGTGCGCGAAGGTATAAAAACCTTCCTGGGCCGTCTCGTTCGCAGACTCGAGGTTATGAGTAATCTGGTTAATGGTCTGCCGAATCCGGGGGTCGTTCGCTCGCATCATCTTTGGGACCATCACGATATCAGGGGAAATAATGAGTGACCAAGCGTAAAGGGCAGTAATAGTAAAAGAATCCTGTGGACGCTATAGCAATGCGACCCGTCGAAAGTCAGACACATTTGGTGATTCTGAAGGGGTTCATCGATAGTGTAGGCGACTCTAACTCGTTGGACCAGCACTCGCAGGGTCCTCATGAGAAGGATCTATGTATCTGAAAACCAGCAATGTCTGAGAGTGAAGTATCCCCACCAATGAACATGAAAAAAATGCTAGTATGAGTGATAGTAGTGAATGATGGAAATAATAATGACAGGTGATGACGGTTATCATTGAGAGGAAAGAGAAGGGACCAATCACAACTCCCCCACGGTCGCTTAGTCATGGCCCCCACGTTGGAAGATCTCATGGAATTATCCAATCATGATGCCTAGCACTCTAGAGCTTCCATCTTATGTAACTTGCCTTTTCTAGGCAGAAACGATCGCCTTTTTTGGCGGCGACGGCACGACTGTCACTGTTTTTAGGGTTTTTAGGCTTTTATTACTGTATTAGGAAATTAGAATTGGCTTTTTTGTCTTATCCCCAATATAATATGGACATACCTATCGCGGCTAGGCTGAGAACCTAAAGGTTCAGATTTTCTAATTGGTAATATATTTACGCTAGTACAAACAGGAAAGGCCGAATAAAACGAAAAGAAATAGGAGAGAAGGAAGTACTAAATACCTATCGGAGTAACAATATATTATTATTGCTATACGATGATGATATTACTCGGTAAAGCGTATAAATAAAGGAGTTCCCCTTCATGAGTTAAGAGATACCTCGATCGCGAATACACCGATGCTGTATTGAGTTCTCCCAGGTTTAAACTCGTTCAGGACTAATTAGCCTTCTCTTATCGTACTGTACTTTTGAGAATCCTTCGAGAATCGAAACGGGACGGACGGGCCAGTCATCCGAACATAAAATCCCGGTCTTATTTCACCCACCACAACACATAATATGATGCTTTTGAATCCTTTAAAATAGTATTCCATGGTCACTTCACCAAAATAAGGGTTTATTTCTCGAAATATTGGCCTTGCAGTAGGGTAAATTGGTGTTTGAAAATAAGCTACTTTTGGGGATGATGTTACACCATTGCATAATCATATTATTTTGGCAGCTAACGCCGAGCTGGTCGGTTCAAATCCCCATACAAATTGTATTTCAACACCCACAGTATACCCAGGTTTCTGATTTGGAGGGTTGATTGTATATCGATAGAACCATGTATTATTTAAACATGTGAAAAATTATAAGTAGTATCAACAGGTGCCAAGACGAGTGGGGTAAAAAGTTGGGTTTTGGTCGGAACATTAAGCTAACTAGAGTAACATACATATAGTAACACTTCAATGTTAGAATTACTTAAGCGAGCCTATCTATATGCATGCAGGGTATGCTTAAATTGATTTCTGTCATCATAAATAGACAGCGAGCAACAGTAGAGTTGAGCCGGTTTCGCGACCATTATCATAGTTAGTATATTGTTCTACTACCTTTTAATGGTCGATAGATCTCAAGAAGCGCGCCTCTAGTTGGATAATGAGAGCCAATTTACATCAATTAATAAGGCAGCAAAAGTGATGTGTCTCCGTCAACTTTAGAAACGCGTTGTCGAAGGAATAAACCCAAGAGAAGATATGATAAGCTGTCATAGCCTCAAGTTACACCTTCGGTTGCCATGGCTACCAGCACTAGTTACGCTAACATTCTATATTTATATATAGTTATGCATGTGATATCCTCTTCAATTTCTTTCCTTTCTTTCCTCATCGAATTCTTCTTGTATATAGTGCATTCAATAGATCGTTATCATTGATTTTACCCCTTAACAGTAAATTCAATCATTCCTTTTCAATAACGTTGCATTGGGTTTGCTGTCGGCTAACATTTATTATTCAAGGTTTTGGTTCATCTCACAGCCCACAACGGTACATATTGGTTCTGCCACTCTCTACAGCTACGACGTTATATTGGCCGGCTATTCTCTATAGCCTATAACAGTACATATTGGTTTACCCACGTTAAGTAACGGTGGAGTTCTCAGCCGACTACCGAACAACGTGATCGGAATCAGATGAAAAAAGCAGTCCACAGAGCGCAATGGACCCTAACGAGCCTCCGGCCTGGATGCGCGCCTTTATGCAGACACAACAGCGGCTCATAGAGCAAAATAGCATTAATGCAGAATGGCAAATAGAAGCTCTACCGGCAGAGCTACGCGAACTTAAGGCAAGTGTTAGAACGCCCGCCCAAACAACCCTTCTGTTTCACTTGAAGTTCCCAAAACGTTATCGGCGGAGTTACATAACCTCAACATGAATGCCGGAGCCTCCGTTCCTTTATGGATTCCTCACGAAAACCTCACCCAATTTTGCCAGACCATGAGCCCTTTGATGGAGAAGACCTTGTAGAGTATCCGCGGTTCAAGCTGAAATTGGAAGCGAAATTGGAGGTGGATGCGATTGGGAAAAGCTATGAACAGCTACGATATAGGTTTAGCCGCAGGCCGCCCCTAGGATATTACCTTGGATGAAGGCTTATGAGAACTCCCCATTGAGTTTACCATTGTGGCGTTCTGGAGACAGATGGATACCGCTTTCCAACATTCCGCAGCGGCTCAAAAAGCCATCACAAAATTGAATACGGCATGCCAAGGCAAACGATCTTTCAATGACCTTCGCGAACTGGACTCTTGGTCTCGCGTACGGTCATGTGCATGGTCATGTGAGCTGAGCTCTATAGCTTATTAGTCCTTACAGTTCCGGAGTGAAAACACATCAACCACCAACTCTTATAACTTCACCACAACCACATAGTATTCAATTTTAGGACCTAAAACCTTTATTTTAGAGGCTATACTACATTCCCTAGGTTCGAAATTTTTTAGAAAGGGGGTGGTTGCATTGTTATAACCTCTGGAAGTTAGACAAGTTTTAACTTTTAGGGGCTGTTCGGTTGCAACAGAGGTCCAAGTCAACTTGGGGTGGGGCTCTATTATTAATAAACTTTTCGGGTACCGTAGTAGTAGAGAGTTGGAAATTGGTAAGGTGTTCGGTTTTCAAGCAGCTTCAAGTCCACCCCAGCCAAAAGGACACCGCAAAAAGCACAGCGACCCCGTCCTATGCAGCCTTTTGGCTGCGTAAAGACGAAAAATAAAATACAACAACAATAGCTATACCTAGAACCTTTTATTATAATAGTAATAATAAGATGGTATTTATTAATAAGTTTCTCTTCATCGCTAAGATATCAGGAGGCTATCCAACTGGCTATCTTCAGGCGATCCATCATGGGCATGAATTATTAGAGGTTATAAAAGATATTTTGCTCCGAGCAACATATTGGACTTGAAGTTGGGACCCACTTGTTTTGGCGCTAAACAGGGAATATTTGGCGCTAGACAGGGGATAAAAGTCTAATTCCAGGATTTTGGATCTACCCTAAACCTTCTGTCTCAAGTCCGAGTCGAAGTTGGAGAAAAACGCCAAATCAACCGAACACCTCCACCATATCCAACTTAAAATGGTGCCAAGACTTCAAAAGAGTTGAAAATGGGGCTTCCAAGTCTGACTTGGAGCCGGAACCGAACAGCCCTAAGCCTCCCAAAATGTCCGCACCAAGCCATCCCATGTTAGGTGAATCACGTGCCTTTTTGCACCCCTCCTAATTTCACGCCGAGAAGGTCCTTTTTTTAATGAAATTAGCTTCCAATTAGTCAAACCGGCCTTCTTTTACATGTATCTTGCTATTCTGTTAAGTATATAAGCTAAGGGATTGAAGTGATCCAGTGATCCAAAGAGCAGTCTACAGGCTCTCATCTTCCCTCTCTCCTCGTTCCCAGCTGTGTAAACTTCATGCCTTATGATTCTTAATCAATGTCTAGCAGCTAATTGCACATATGATTTAAAGATGTCACCAAGGAGCTACAGTTCAGAAGTCGAGCGCAACATACACCTCACATTACCCGGCAGAGGCTTTCCCGCAGCCCCCAAGCGAAGAGGTCCTGAGGTTGCACGAGGGCCTCCACAAGGCCGAAAGCTCCATATACACTCAGGTGCGCACGGGAAAGATTGGCCTTGCCGACTTCCTACAGAGCGGGAGTGCCGGAGGTGACGAGCACGGTGTGACCTTGCGGTTATGAAAAGGAGACCCCGAGGCACGTCACAATCCACTACCCCAGGTACCAAGGGATGAGAGAAGGGATACGAATGAATGGCAGGCTAGACTTTCCGAGTCGGCAGCTGCTAACAGAGCAGGCTGGGGTCAAAAGATTTGTGAGGAGTGGAAGATTAGATCAATTTAGGCTCGCGAACGAACTGATCGCGTGACAGAGCTAAGCGTTGGCTTGGCTGATGGTAGAAGGGACACCGGAAACCCAAGAGCGGAGCCTATAGAGGGACGTATATAAGACATAAGATAGATGGACCGGGGGGCCAAGAGGCCGATCAGTATAGTAATTTATTATTATGATTACACCTTACATTTTAATCTCTCAGCACTGAATCAGTGCATCAGAATTAAACGGCGAAAAATAGCCGTTACATCTAGCATTAACAATGGGAAGCCAGTGAAACACGGTATGGAGAATCAAAGAACAAGAGCGGTAAGTGTCGCTCAGAGGCCAGCGGTGGATGAGGGTGAGATCGTTTTGTGGGGTAGTGTCCATGTTGAAGAATCGGAGGAAGAAGCGGAGAATTCAAATGGCGAGAGTTTTGAAGATACAACAGACGATGATGAAGCAGCAGGAGCAGAAGATGGAGGCCACAGCGATTGGTGGAGAGCTGACGATGTTCAGAGAGAAATGGTAGTAAGACGCAAGTATGAAAGGATTGCACTCAAGCCACATGAAAGAATGTTGCGGAGGAGACAACAAGAGGAGGAACAGACTATAGGGATGGGATGGTGTATGGAACAGGAATTTCGAGAACAGTGTTATAAGTCCTATAGACATATAAAAGCTCGGGATATATAACAATTTCGCATCATTTAGGCCTCAATCTCTAGCTCCAGCCAATGATTCAGTTCCCTAACATAGCTTACTAAGCAGAAAAAAAAGTCCGCCGGAACTATAGGTGTTGATGGTCTTATCTGTTGCTGTGCCCCGTTCCCTGCCCACATACCACAAGAAAAAGTCACCATTTTCAAAATTCATTGCCTCAACCACACCACACGGGATCGTAGAGTTATAAACACTAAGTTATAGTAAATTGATTATTATTAAAGATAATGATCTCAAATAGTTAAAATTCCTGCTGCCGGAGGAGCCTATGGCGTTCGAAAAAAGGCAACTTTTAGGCACATGAGACAACTGGGTACTTTACCTGAATAGGAAATGACCCATATTGACTAATCCTAATTTGGATTGTACTAACCCCCAAACAGCACATGTATTAGCACCCAAACTTATTCGTACTCATGGACTAGAGCTGCCAAGAAAAAGAATAAAAGGAAGGCCGAGGTTTCGGCACGCGCTGTGTGCGACGTGTCGCGTGCGCATCTGAACAATGACCCACCCTGCACACGACCTGCATGAAGGACACCAGCTAGACGATGGATGTGGGAACCTGTGAAACGGCGCCTGGGCCAGACTTCATTGACGGCCCCATGTCCTGATGTATAACCCCCCCCTTTGTGCATTTTCATTGGCCTGGCAACATTGGCTTCACGCTACGTAGAGCCTGAACTGGGACGGCTCGGTATCCGCGTTATTCCTAACTGGGAAAGGCATACTGTAAAAATTAGGTTTAGCGCGATTTTCGAAACACCAAATATGATAGGCCCTACTATAACTAAGCAATTCACCTACGCTATTCCATTCGTATCGACAATATATGAGTTAGCAATTAGGAATGGTTGAAAAGCGATTGAATATAAGTGGGAAGTTCTGCTTAATAATCATTACTTCCATGTTAATGAAATTTGCAAAATTCACTCTATGACTCTATATGGTGTCCTCACTTATGACTCCAGCTCTTTTATTCAGCGTGCTACCCGTGATCTTAGTTACCGAATTTTGCTGAGCGACCTGCTCTCAGTACTCAACGAAGAGGTGAGTTTGGAAAAAAGGCTCTAGCGGAAATCGAAAAGCAAAAGGACCATCTCACAAGAACCGGAAGATGCTGAAGCGGTTTTAAAGCATCCGTTTATTGTCGAGATAACATTACAAGGCGGAATTCGGCCTTCGATATGATTTCACAGGCTTTCCCCCTCAAGGATCTTCTTGACCTTTTCGTTAAACGACCCCGTGGAAACCCACCCTGCTAATGCCTCACCGCTGGCTGGAGAAGATGAGCTCTCTATTAGTGATTGGAATATCTTAGCACGTACGCGGGAAATCTTGGAGCCATTTCACGATTTAACTCTTGAATTACAAGAACATGCCTCAGACGCTCGCCACATATCAATATAAGAAGCACTTCCCGCAATAGACTTCCTCCTCCACGGACTCAAAGCAAAGAAACAAAAAGTATGGATTTGAACTTTTGGAAGCATCAAAGGCGGGAAAAAAAAAAAAAATCAAAAGAAACCCATAAACGAATACACTACAATAAATATTCAGCAAATTTCAATAGGCATTAACAATTGCTAGGAAAAGCTTTGTAAATACTATAAGCTAATGGATTTGTCCCTGGTTTATATCACTGTTGTTATGCTAAGCCCTGAGCATATCGTAAAACGAGTTGGGAAGATAGGAGATCCAGAGTAGATCGTGCAAGCCGAAAAAAACATTGAGAACTTCTGGCTCACGACAAAGATTCAAAGAGCGCCGCAAAAGCAGCCGCCGAGAAATGTCAAATATTCGCGCTTTTTGGGGGAGCAATGCCTGTCATTGGCTTGTATGGCTTTTGACGCACTCTCAATACCGGCAATGAGCGCTGAATGTGAGCGCGTCTTCAGCCCTGCGAAGCTAATTCTTAGCGGTCGAAGAGCAAGGATGAAGGATGATATATATAATTGAGCTTCTGAGTGCTTAAGAGCCGGGGTTCGAGCGGATTAAACATGGGAGCAGCTTAAATAATGGTAATTAACCGGTAGTGATGGATCGGATATTGTTTCCGTTATATTTTGAGCCCAAATATCTCCTAGATATGCGTTACATGATACAGAGAAGCTAGAAGTTGTAGGGCCTCAACTGGCCGTAGTCGAGTCTTGGTTTATTATATTCAGCTAAATGTAATTGTCGTATTCGACCTGACTAGACTTAAGTTATCCCCGACTAGAATAACTGAGAACTGACTAGGAGCACCTAGATTACCCAGTGTGGCCTTCCGCGATTGTTCTATGGCGTGGGTGCTGATTTCGACGGGCTTGTGTAGAATCCCTGTAAGGAAGCCGGTACTGACTTTACCACTACACTACATGCCAAAAGGCACGTTGAATGACCATGGTAGGTCATTCAATCGGCGTACTATATAGGCCGAGCCAACGAGACAAGTTGGGCTTCGATCAACGCATACTCTCGCGACTTATCTTCCACCCGTAGAGCACTTCATTCCCGCCTTCAAGATTCGCAGCAAGGTCCATGGATCATATAGAGATAGAAATGGACGGGGACTATAAGCAAAATTGTCACGCTATGGAATATCAAGAACTCGGGCGTAAGGCGAAGTGGTGGTAAGCACTCCGTACCCTTTGCTAACCTCCTTACCATCACCTCGAGGTCTGTCAGGATAGCAAGTGTAAGCCATATGCTGCACAACCGGAAAGACCCACTCATATTCTTTGGACGACTTTTTAATTCTAATATACAAGGTTCTTATAGGGCCCGTAAATCCCAGCCTTGCGACCGCGTAATGGACCAGGATATGGAGTGGCCGATGCACTTCACACTGCTCTCTCTTAGAAGCTTTCGTAGTGTTGTTTGTGTTCCGTTACATCTTGAAAGGATCATGTGCTAAGGGTAGCTAAATACTGAGACAGTGGTAACGGAGATGAACATGCAGTGCGCAAGAAAACAGTAATTTTGAAGCAAGTCGCCTCGTAATCTAACATTGAATATATTCACTGGGTTTCTATGCATTTCTACGACAGTAAGTAAAATCGCAGCATGCCGAAGCTGACCTGACCTCTGCTGATTCAGCTTCTTCTGGGCAGTTTGCCTAGCTTTCCGACGAGTTTCCAACGTTCAGAAGATCAAATAGTCCCAGAAGTCAAGCAGCTCGAGCGGAGAAGGAGAATACCGTCTTAAGAGATCCTGCTTCCATGACAAGAGCTCAAGCAAGGTCATGACCCGCGTGTGCATGTACAGGTAAAATTTCACTGTAGCTGATTTCTATCTCCAGGATGCTCAGCGCGAGAACCGTATCGAAAGGCGTAGCCTGTACGAGCAGGACCCTACAGAGTCCCGAGTAGAACCGGGTCACAGTCCGTATAGTGGCGACGAGCTCAAAGCCATGTCTGAACAGTGCGCCATAGGCAGGATGGGACATAATACAGTTGTCGATGTTTGCCGCTGTGTGGCAGAGAGGCCTGAGAATATCCTAGACCCTTAAGTCGTCGAAAATCTTGTAGGCAAGTTCGAAATGATGAGTCGTAGCCAGATCTCGAGCGACCGCTTGGAGGGGAAGTGATTTGGCCATCTGAATGCCATAAGGCACAATAGGGATTCCCTATGATTAGGGTTGAATGTATTGAATCTCATCTTGCAATTGATCAGGATATAGAATCCCTCAGAGGCCTCTGCGTAGTTTCTCTATGTTGAACTATACCTCTTACAATCTTACAATGTTTACCATGCCTGTTCGGTATTCCCATCCTGCTTAGGGATTCCCCAGGGAAGTGCCAAGGGCCTGGTGAAGATGCCTCGAGGTTTCGGCGGACGGTCCGGCTCAAACCTAAGAGGGACTGAAACCGTATTGCTGGTATTTTTCTAACGCCTACCTATTAGGTGTATGAAAGTGGTGTGGATCTAGAATAACTAACTAATGATTAACGAAGAACCTATTCGGCTGTCGGGTAGTGTGCAAATAAATAAAATGCGTAAACAACTTCTTAAGATGTTGGTTTCCGAGGTTGAACTCAGGCAATGCGGGATATCATTAGAATGAACCCCCCAAGCAACACCTCCTACTATTCATTGAATAATAAAAACCTGTGTTCTCTCAATGCTACTATAAACTATCAGTTATGATATATACTAGTATAACTTCAATCAACCTTTAGCAGTTTAATTATAGTAACGTGTCTTAGTTTGAGCGGCTTCTTTGTTAAGTTGCTTCCCTTCTTTTTTTCTTTATCTTTTGTTGTGATGAATCACAATTCGGTCTACAAACGAGAGCAATGGAGAAGTGGTGGCATTATGCGTTACTCTAGTAGTGCATACTACTTTGAACTGATTCGGGTTATTAATACCTGAAGTTACCTGTAATGGCCTGAACCCTCCAGCTAAACTAACTGACAGCGAGCCTAACTGGTCCAATAAGGCTATGTAACTAATTTCGTCTAATTGCTTTTTAGTTGTTCTCATCTAGGTGCCCAACCCCCCAAATCTTCAAGCAGTATTTCCTAGGCCTATAATGAATCGGTTATACACCTATGGCACCTTGAGGGCTGAACCTGTAGCTGTCAAAGATCTACATCTTAACAGGCATTCGAGAATCATGCAAGACGCAAACAGTTCAAAGAACAGGAGAATCTTTCGACCTGTATTTTACACGAGGCCCATTGGGAAGGACTGACAAATAGCGAAGAAGAGAGCGATATAGAGATCTTGGAACCGGAGGATAATATCAGTGGTGAAGGGAAGGATGTCGTTAACAAGCTTTTACTTAGTCTCAGATCCCGATTCAGCGAATGCAATCCCGCATTCAATGGTTCAATGGAGAGTGCTGTGAGACTGCGCTTCTTCGAGAGCAAGGCTATCTCCAGGGGAAAGCAGAAGCTGCCGTTCACAGTGTTTTTATAAAGCAGTGTTGGTGTGAAGCAGCAAGCTAAACATTATTTTTCTGAGAACTGTGAATAGGAAGTCGACACCCACAAGCCACTATAAACTGCATTTATAGGCACTGCGGTAGTACAATTGATGCTTATATTAACGGGGCAAGTATGGCACATAAGCATTTATTGGCCATGCATATAAAAGGCATCGTTGGGATTAGAGATAATATAATAGTCAAAGTGATAAAAATTTTCGTCTTGTGTCACATCGCGGTTTTGTCTAAATTGGGTAACCTAACTTAAGGTATGAAATATTGCGTAACAAAAAAATAGGCGGACATTCGAACTCCCGCCAAATTTTGTCTCACTTCTAGTCATAATTCCTCACCCACCGTATGCTTTGTCTTAGATACTGGCCTTAAAAAGCATCCGAAGGAACGTCTGATTGATTGAATTTATATTTTAGAAGGGTGGCGGTGGAGAAATCATGATCGTTGTCTTTCGCTTCGGTTACAAGTGTCCCGTCTTTGACCGGGGATACAGAGCGAAGCATCAGCCATTAGCAATAATATGTTGCCTACGACTTCGCCAGCCAGGTACAGTAATACACCAGTCGACCTGTAGAGATACTCCCTACAGTACGGAGTGTTGTTCTGGGGAAAGGTAGTGAAGTATGTAGAAGTGAGGCGAATACGTTGTTTTGCTTGTCGGAGGGAGGACTCGATGTAGTCTAGGGGCTGCCAGATGAATGGGACATAGTATTAGAGATACCTCCAGGTGACAAGCCCCAGTACCACCTCTGGGGTTGAAGGTCCATTAATGTTGATGTACCAGTTATTAGTGCATGATCATCGAGAGAATCTTGTCTTGACTCAGTCTATCTTAGAATAGCGCTGGCCATCTTGCTGAGCGTCAAAGTTCGCGAGTCTAGGAAGCCACCTATCCGGCGTGGTCAGGATCTCCAAGACTATAATAAAGACAACATGACGGATGCTACGGATATTAGTATATGTGCAATCAATCGTCGCAGAGGGGAGTGGTTGGAGAATGGAGATCTTTTGAGAAGGAATATTATAATTGTGGACATGAACGGGAGATTGCGTAGAGGTAATGGACATGCTATTGTCAATTGAAGCAAGCTGTTGGAGATAATGTTGCGTGCAGGATAACTTCCCCACGGTGGCTTAGTCACAACCCCCACGTTGAAAGAGAAACGGCGCTGATCCCTCATGGATCATCCAATCATGATGCCCAGAATCCTACTTTGTCTTCTTCATACGCTCTGGGGGAGCTTCCATTCCCCTCACTTTTACATTATTATTATTAGTTAGTACTAGTATAATGGGTATATAAAATATAGCAAGGAATGAATGGCCTACCTTATATTATTGCATTCACCCGGTTTCTCCTTTTTGTAGACCTAGAATTCATCCTTGCTCACCCTATGATATTAAAACTTGAGCCCTTGCCAGGCATCATGTATAGAATTTCCATGGAAGCTATGATCTCCCAATTCTATCTGCAATTGTAATTTTCTATGCTTAGACGACAGCATGCATGCTTTCTCTCCTCCCTGTGCTCACTGCCAGGCCTTCTTCCTAGTTGTCGTGAATTAAGACCCCTAGTGCATCACGAAGGCACCCCTCCCTTTCCCACAGAACTTCTCATATTACAGCTCGAGATCTCTCACATGGAACCGTGAACGAATAATGTTACTGTCAGCGGATAACGATAATCAACGGCGGAGGGAGGCTTTACTGATACCGCCACAAGGCAGATGATCTGCTTGACTAGCTACACCCTCTGATAGCCTGTTCACCATATCTGAACCGTCTCGGGTTTCCCTTTTGGGTAAGCTCGGTGAAAATTGCTGGCATGCTAAGGCTCATTTTCACCATGGTGGTTTAGAAGAGAAGGAGAATATATTATGTAAGGACTCCTGGTGAGGCCTGTTGTCTCCTTGTTCCAACATGCGATCTCTAAGTCATCCTTAGATATCCGACCGTTTGCTCCGGTTCCGTTGATATGATTCCAACATGCTGTTGCATGGTTCCAATGCCATGTTTATATCGCCCCGGGGTTTCAATTGTCCCACGGGCCAGGGCCTGGAAGGACTCTCAACACGGGAAAGATGTTGCCAGGTTGTTGGATTGTTGAAACCACATCCGCGAAGCTCATGGTTTGGCACTCAATTCTACAGATCTTTAGCCACTGCCTGATATCGTAAGACTAACATCGGCCTCTGAATTCTAGTCTGAGTGCAGGAGGCCTCCCAACAAGTCAATTCAAACGTGGTATCTTCCTAGCCATACGCTGCAGATATGCTGCCTATCACCCTATATCGCATATCTTACCCACATTGGTCCTTCCCGTTGACATTCGCAAGCTCTCCGAGTTGTCCTTAGATCCTATTTGGAGACCGTGAGACAGGGAGGGCTACCTTCAACCTCGAGCCTGCTGACGCGTGTTCAACGCTAGTCAGGATAACATCCCGCTTCCGTGGCTCCATTCGCGAGATGAGCAGAGCGATGAGATCTCTGACCCTGAGCGAAGCAGCATCGCTTTTCTGAACAGATAAGGCAGGCTCATCTAATGGGTTAATATTTGAGGTGGAGCAGTGCGTGCGGCTGTGGACCGTCTTTTCTCTCATATGTGATTTAATAAGATTTAATGATCTCATCTTGGGTCGGATGTCTCCAGAATACATACTGCTATGGCCCGTGCATCACACCCTTTCATGGTGACCACCAAAGTCAGAATATTGTTAGGAGAGCTGGGGGGACAGAAGAAAAGAAAAAAAAGGACCATAGTTACGGAGTAAGTGGTTGGAATTTCTGTGAAGGAGAAAAACAACGAGGTGATTCTTTACTTGTGACGGCGATCCACCAATAATGCTGACCGTCCATCGCTTCGGTGCTGGATCAAGGTTGCAGCCGCGAAGATAACGACATCGCCTCAGGGCCATTCTTTTTGAGACAGTAAATCGCGCACCACGGCCGGACAGAGATGTTTGTGGATCCCAAGATTGTGAAAATCACTGATCATTCGGCGGGTTAAGTTTGGTATGCCAGAAGCCCAAAAGAGAGGCGCAGATGATGATGGGGCGGGAGTCGTTCATACTTTTGGGATTTGCAGCATGAACGTCAGACTCCACATGCAATATATATTATAATAATTGCCATCTACAAGTCCCATACAGTATACCTAGGTACCTTGACGAAGACGGTCTTTTATCTCCGTACAGAACGCAATTGCATTATTATTATTATTAAAATTATGGTGATGATTATGATAATAATAATAATAATTTTATTATTATTATGATAATGGTGATGATGATGATGATGATGATGATGATGATAATAACGATGGATTCCTCAGTACGGTCCAAAAGGGATGAACCGGAACACCCGTTAGTTAATAATCAGCAATGGGCTATAATTATCCAATTCTTGACCCGTTCCCGAAGGAAGCCGCACCTTCGAACTCGACTCGAACTCGGGGCCATTATGGAGTAACTCGGATCCAGTCTGGGCTGACCACAACTCACTCTGACTCTGAATCTCTGAATCGGATCCTTATTTTTTAGTTCTCCCCGACTTCTCCTTCCCCAACAAACCTCTTTCTTCCCCCCGTTTAATCGTTCGATCCCTCCCCCCGGTCGCATTGTCTCCTTTTGATCCTGAAAGAAACATCTTCCAGTCTATTTAACTTTGTCTTTGACTCTCTTCATTTATTTTTTTTCTGTTCTTTCTTGTCTTGTCCATCAATTTTCTCCCGATCGTACACGGCTTGCAGCCCCTCTTTTCCGCCTCGATTCCCGGTCGAGTCTGATTTATTATTATTATTATTAACCAACTTTCCTGTGTGTGCCCTAACACCCACACACGGCTGCAAATTCACACACACCTTCCTTTCACTCTTTTCGATTCGACTAGATCACCGTTTCCGCTCTCTGTCTGGACGTATAAACCACTCTCTTACCTGGACGACCTCCGACCAACTCAGACCCATAAATTGCGACAATTCCTCCCCAGCCTTTGGAACTTCCAAAGGCGCCAGCTCATCACGGACTTAGCACCCTTCACCTTCACTATTTTTCACCAAATTCTCCCTCCTTCGCGACTCCGACAAGCTCTCAACAATCTCCCTCCTCCAGCTGACAACCCGTGTCTCTTCGTCGTCCTCGCACTTGCCTCCCCTCCCAACACAAAACTGTCTGGGTTTTTGCCAAACCATCAGCGGCTGCATAGGACTTCTCGGGCGGTTCTTCCTCTTTCGGAGGAAGGGTCGAGGAGGCCGAGTCCAGTGATCCCCCGTTGCAAAACTTTTCGTCCTCCCTAACGCCCTGCCCGTGACGACTCAGCCCCACACTTCTTTGTCGCCTTCCTTTCTGTCGCTATCGCCGCATGGCTATGGCACTTTCTGCTCTGCCACCTGAGGACATACACTTTACCAAACGTTATTGCGACGGTAATGGCTGTCACAAAGACTTCCCTCTCAGTTACCATGGCGCGAATGAGCTATTTAAGGCAAAGTTGACCTCCAAAGAGCTAATATTTGAGATCCTCCGCAAGCGAGTCTCCAGCATCGATGTCGACCGATGCCCTCCAGGCGCGGAAGACCCTTTCTTCGTGGCGGATATGGGGGAGGTCTATCGCCAGCACCTACGCTGGAAGATGAACCTGGGTCGTGTGAAGCCGTTTTACGGTACGCTTTGCCAGCTGTCGCTGGGAATCGTGTCCCTACTAACTAGCCTATTCACACAGCGGTCAAATGCAATCCGGACCCGGAGATTCTTCGACTCATGGCTTCTCTGGGAAATGGCTTCGACTGCGCCTCCAAGGCGGAGATTGACTTCGCCCTAGAGACAGGCGTAGATCCTGGTCGAATCATCTACGCGCAACCATGCAAGACCAAGTCCTATATTCGCTATGCTGCCCAAGTCGGCGTGAAGCAAATGACATTCGACAATGCCGATGAGCTGTACAAAATCAAGGCGAATTTCCCCAGTGCGGAGCTGTATCTTCGTATCTTGACCGATGACTCAACGAGCCTCTGCCGCCTGAGTATGAAGTTTGGAGCTCCGCTCGACGTGACACATCCGCTGCTTGAGCTAGCTCGTAACCTAGAGCTCAATGTAGTTGGCGTGAGCTTCCATGTGGGTTCTGGCGCCGAAGACCCCACCGCCTTTCTGAAGGCTGTTCAAGACGCTCGGGTGGTGTTTGATCAAGCCACTGAAATCGGTCATGAGCTGCATACCCTAGATGTTGGGGGTGGCTTCTCCGAAGATCGCTTTGAGCGATTTGCAGCGATTCTCAGCCAAGCCCTGGATACTTACTTCCCGCCACACATTCGGATCATTGCAGAACCAGGCCGCTATTATGCTTCCAGCGCCTTCACGTTAGCCGCCAACGTCATCGCCCGTCGGGTGGTTATCGATCCCATCGATCGATCCCGGGATATGCACCGACTGTACCTGAACGACGGCGTCTATGGCAACTTCTCAAATATCATTTTCGACCACCAGCACCCCGTACCACAAATGCTAACATGTGTGGATGCACCAGTTCCCTCGATCCTCAATGGCTCCCCGCTGGGCGGGATTACCTATTCTCTCTGGGGTCCAACATGCGATGGTATCGACATCATCGCGGAGCGTGCTACGCTCCCAGGTGTTGTCGATGTTGGAGACTGGCTCTACTTTGAAAACATGGGTGCTTATACCAAGTGCAGTGCTACCCGGTTCAACGGGTTCCCTGACAACCATGAAGTCATCTACATCTCGACCGAGGCAGGTGCTTCGGCCCTGCTTGATTACTAGATTTCCTAGGACCCCAGGATACGTAACCTGGGGGTTATGTATCTGGGGTTCTCTTTGGCTGATAGACGGGGAGCCGGTATAGACATGTTTTTCTGTATTTCGTCCTCCCTATTGCATGTCGGGTGGCTTGATTGTGCAAGCATCTGTATTCTTGCTGTATTTTTTTTTTTTTGTCTATATCCCTGTCGGCCAGCAAGAGAGAAAAGTCGTTAGACTAAGTTTGGTGTTGATATGAATCATTATGACTTCCAAAATTTTTTTCTTTCTTTTTTATTTTGATAGACTGGCGCGAAGCACGACATAAGAACATCCTTTTGTTAATCAAGATATCATGCCTCGATCCACTGCGTTCATTTAGCGTATAGATCAGAAGTCTGATCTAAGTACTTCTCTGTTAGAGACATCACGATGAAGAGGACAGTTTCTCCCCGGGAGAAATCTTGGCAGTCCCAAAGGGTTTGTTAGAGTATATTGTGTTTTGATGTTGGAGTCTAAAAGACGGTTCAAAATCCATTATCATCCATGTATGTAAGAATATATCATATTATACTATGATAGTAGGACAAGCCCTCTTATGAGTGTTGGCGGTATTCGCAATAATAAGAGTACATACATACATAACTAGATATCTTATGAGCTCTAAAAAACTGTCATTCATTTCTTAAAATATAGGTTTAGGTATACAGGGAGGTACTTACAATGTCAATACACACCTACTTAACCGATTATCATAGTAATGAAAACTTTAACAGTTACCTACGATATGATAGAATATGCAGTTTGGATATATCATAATTATCACATACCTCAGGCTGGGCTCTTTCTGCAATGATGTATGTACATCCGTTCCATTCTCTGGGTATTCCACATATATAGTAGAGATCAAGCCTTCTGCGTCTGGGCCCCAAACCCTTTTGAGATGATATATATATATATATACATACCTATGATAGAGCGATTTTGAAATTACCCCAAGTATGTAAGTAGTACAGTACCGAAGTGATTAATTAGGTACGCAGTCTTGTGTATTTTATTTGACCTTAAAATGGAGATTTGATAAATCAACACCCATTTAATAAGTCTAGGTAAATAAATACATGTCAATATTGAGTAGTACCAAGTTACAAGTTACTTTTAGCACTACATATCTTGAAACTGCCGAGTACTTTAGTACTTTCGAACTACCTAAGGTTACATATAAATAATAATGTGGATATAGTTATCATACCTACATAATATAGATACATGCATACATGCATACCTACCTACCTACCTACCTAATGTACAATACATGCAATACTGTATATATAATCATATGATTACCAGGTAATACCAACCTTGTTATTATAGCTGTAGGTATGTACAAGAATAGTGCAACTCTGCAAGAGAGGATAACTAAGGGTCAACACATATAGTATATGTATATCGAATATATGACGTACTGCGTGTGATACACTTTATTGATAGCGCTACTATGCTAGTACATCCATAATTACACATTTTCGAAAATAAAAACTGAACCGGTGAGCGTCGTCGGATCGATATATAGGGTACGGTAACATAACGCTAGTGGTCTTTAAAAATCATAATTATCGTAATAATAAGTAATAAGGTGCTGTACATATGTATGTACATACATACAGAGAGAACCTGCTTTCGTAATTTGGTCAAGGTGTGACTGAAGAGGGGACCCAAAATGACAAGCTGCAGGGCCTACTGTGTCCTTGAGCGGTTCGTCGGGACGATATGATGTTGCTGTTCATGTGCATTATCATAATTGCGGGGTATTTATCTAATACCCCTGGCTTCATGAAGAAGTTTCTGTTTGGCTTTCTGTACTGACTTTCGCTCTTGTTTTAGATCAACCTCTCAACGAGCAGCTCTCCTTCCGATGGAACTTCCGTAATCTCGATTAGGCCACCGGCTTCGATCTTCTTTTTCCATTTTCCCGATTCGTACCTAGCTAGAATAAATGTTAGTCGAGCTACAGTCGCTTGGTCCGTATCTTCTGTGATAGTCGGAAATGGAGTGAACGTCCATCGCCCAAAGGCCCAATTCAGAATGTAACACTGATTGGAGCCTCTAGGGTGAGAAGTTGTATTCATGGGTTCTTTTCTGACTTCGGAATCGCCGAGCGGCGGATTTTCTGCTGTGCAACGGACGATCCCCTTGATACGATATACTTCCTCTTTTGATGCAGAGGAAAGAAGGCTTTCGAAAGCGGTGAGATTTAGAATAGCTTGACGAGACGGAGAATCATCTTGGGCTGTGAGTTTCAAGGTGACGGAGAGAACCTCGACCTCCGATTGATGACCATGCCTGTGATCTTGAAGGTGATGATTAGTGAATCCGTTGACGAGATGTTCCCCGTCGATTTGACTTGTTTCTTTCGAAAGTAGCGCGCCATCAATTCCGAGTAGGATATCTTTGTTCACCCTTCCTTTATCGGACTTGACCCACGGGGTAGCCAGCTCAAGATCGCCCAATCGATCCAGACATAGATCGAACCGTTGCTCTGAAACCGCTTCCCATTTATTGAAGATGATGAGATCGGTATACTTGGCTTGTAACTTCGCCGTGTAGGAGGTATCACCGTATCCTTCCCAGTTTTCTACATCGATGACGCTAATCACTCCATCCAGGACGAAGCTGCCATCGTATTCTCGGGACAGCCGGTTAACTTCCATGGCCAGGGTGGCAGGGAAAGCACTGCCGCTGGTTTCGATCACGATGCGGTGGGGCTGCACCTCGTCTCTGAGCTGAAGTAGAGCGTCGCTCAGCTGGCCCACTAGATTGCAACAAATGCAGCCATTGAGCAGTTCCCGAACGCCCGAGATCGACTTTGTCGCCGCCAGCTGAGAATCGACTGCCACATCACCGAATTCGTTTTTCAGGAGCGCGAGGCGGTAGGTGGGGGGCAACTGTGGGATCAGGTTGAGGAGAATGGTGGTTTTCCCGGAACCTAGGAAACCGGTGACAATGGTGATTGGAATGGGAGGCATGCTTTAATAGTGCTTTGTTGTTCAATTAAAAGATTTTCCTGTCGCATCTCATACCTAATCTATATATAGTGTTCAATTCTCGATTAGTCGTGGACGACTCTAGTAGGTCCAAAAGTTGGAAATGTAGTATTCTATTCTATGGGAACGTCAGGTTTGCATTTAAAATATATCGCACATAGAAATATGAAAAGCAAGTCTAGAGTCTTAAAGAAACGGATCAGCAAGATAGATAGCCATTTCTATTGGGTAGCGTGGTAGCTCCGATCCTGAAGAACCATCGTTGCAAGGTCGTAGATAGAGAGAGTTGAGTGATACTAGTGAGTGCGGGATAAATGGTAGTACACATGTACATGTACAGTACATATATAGTGCCTACTATCTACCTGATTAAATTAAGATTACGCTCCACACCGCTGAATTATCTCAGTTAGCGGTACACTGATCAGACGGCTAGCAGCTAACCAATGATTGGTCTAATTTGCCCATGGTTAGTAACACAGCACAACGTTTATATTTTGACTTAACTATTATATTTTAGTGGTCCGCTTGTTAACGTTTCTGATACAATCGATTAGATTTTTATACTAATATTCCACATAGCTACTGCATGCTGCCGAAATTCACCCACAAAGTGGTTCAACGACCTGGCCCAAGATTTCATGAGTATCTCGCGAATTTCTCTTGGATATCGTTGAGTCTCCGGCTCTTCTTGCTTTGTATAAAAAGTAGTCTGAAGCTGCTCAACCGCCTCTCAAAACCCCAATTTCTAAGGCACCGGACCCCCAATTGCCTCAGATGCCAACAGTAGGTGTCCGCGTGCTCGTAGACCTCAAACCCATCCCCGTTTTTCCAAATCCAAAGCCAATCCTCCCATCGTATATTGGTGATTGTATTGGACTCTTTATGTTGTTTTAGGATGTGACGGTAGGGGAGTTGATAGCTTTCCCAAAAACGACATGTGTAGGAAATTGTGTCATCCGCCGTCTTGATCAATTTATCGCTATTAGCAAGCACCGTGTTCACTTTTTCCAGCTTCCGAAGTTCGGAGAAGGGAGTTTCTGCAATGTCGTATGAACCTGTGTGACTTCAACCGAATTCATATTGTCTTAACTTCGCATTTCTGTCATACCCGCTTGCAACACTAGAAACATGCACACGGCAACCTCAAAGGCTGTACTTCGGCATTTGATGTTTTAAAGTATCTAAGCTATTTTTGAGCTAGTTATGCCAGCTTTCTACCGCATTTGTTGATTGTTATCTATTGTGAATAAAGATTCTCATTAGATCACCATGATATAGCGAACTGCAGTACAAAAAAGAAACCAAACCTGACCCGCTCTACCCTCTACCAACTTCGCTACCGGTATCTCGTCTCACAACCGTGTTCTTCTTGCGCATATCAACATATTCCATGTTGTGGCAGTGCTGGCTGCTGTCTCCACGTTTTTCTATCTCCGCATAGCTATCAGCAGAGAACCTCTTCTTAAGCTTCATGCCATCATACAAATGGTTTGCGAGAAGCTTCAATTTATTATCATATTTCATTAGGAACGAAATATCTGCCAATAAGTAGATTTAGTTAGCATGGCTTCATTTCTCATACATACGTAGCCGAATCAGCTAAACCATGCATGTAGGTGGCATGTATACGCATCATGCATAAAAACTTACTTTCTCGTCTCTGCCTCCCGAAATCGGCACCACCAGTACTCGACGCGTACATCCTGGTAGGGCTTTCTCTTATTACAGATCCAGAAATTGTCCACAAAAGGTTAGTGATCCTTATACTCCGTTCCAGGCGCCTCAATACCGAATAGGCGTTCTCGCATAGCTCGGATGTCGGCTGGTGCATCGATAACAGCGCGTGCCGGGGTAGAAGACTGGTTTGAACTGGGAATAAGTGTCATTTTCGAATAATTCATATCATAATAATGAATTTGGACCTATTCATTAAAGACCTAAGCATGCAAGGGTAACGCGACATCAGACAGAACCTTAACATACAAAGCGGTATGAATCGGCAGAATGACACGTAAGTCCGCAGCCCGCGCTTACACGTGTTGTTACATTTCCGCCAAGAATGTTTGGCGCTAAAGGGCTGAGGTTTCCCGAGCATCGCTGCGTACGTACTGCTGCCTTTTTCCCCCTCTAAAGACGCGCTTGCGCCTTTATTAGGGTCAGCTAGTGAGTTAGCATGAATGAGGACTCTAGGGCGTCGTATTTCGTTCAGCTTCGGCCCACGTTTACGGGTGAACAGAACTACCTCGGTTTGTTGGCACGCATTTCCACACCCAGCTGCACGCTGTAGTGAGCTTTCCAAGGAAACTATAAACCGATATCGTCCGTAAATGACGCTTGTATCCCGGGAACTGCCGCCTCTACGGCATTGAGGATGCCGCTTAAGTACATCAGGAAGAGAATCGGGGAAACTGGAGACCCTGAGGGACCCTTAGTGTTCGGCCAGGAATTAAAAAGGTCTCATCAAAGCAAAATCACCACCAAAACATATCCTCAACAACAATTCAAATTAAGATTCGGTATCCATAGAATTATCATTTCGACCACCAGAGAATAAAGTTTCAATAGGACCCCCGCTTACAGCGTAAGTCAGCCTGTATTCACCGGCACCAAAAACATATATGATAGAATCGCATCCGTGTGAATAGGTCACGTGACACATGATATTACCAATTTTGGACATGTCCCACTTTTTTGAGATGATAGTAGTGTGAGGCAGGGTGCCGACTTTACCACTACACCACAACGCCAAAAGGCCATGACTTGTAGGTCATCCAGTCAGCGTACTATATGTCAGGTCCCTAACAAGTAAGAGGAACTAAGCAAAAGGAAATGGCAATCAAAACCGCATCTGTTCAGGCTCTTGCCTCCAAGTGGCAGCGTAAAGCAGAGGCCGAATCTTCTCTTTATGCAGCCCCTTTACCACCTCTACTATCCGAAAAGCTTACCGCCCGATAATTCAGATTCCGGATCAATTCAGCAGGAATTAAATCGACAAGACTAATGATATTGCAGGCACACACCATCACTCAAGGCCTTTACATAACTTCGACACCAGGAGGGAGCAGACCCAACTTATTACACAGTCTAGACGGCAATGGGTCAAAATCCACTGAGCCCGGGAGCAGAAAAAACGATCGAAAATATGATCGAAATGCTATTCGGCCACCGACATGTTTCATAAGTTGTTGGGGAGAGAAACTGAGGCCGCTAAGCATTCTCTATCTACCCATGCGGTTTCAATCCTTGATGATAAAGGTGCCCTGTTAGCAGCGAGGGAATATATTTCTGGTGCTGAAGGTAGTAAGTTTGCTAGTAGCGCTCCTTTGGGCAACAAAAATTTCATTATACTATGTGTATCACAAGAATTACAGGCAGGGGCCTCGCGAAACCCGTACCAGAGTATTTACGGGCACAAGAGGAGGGCCGCGATAGAGACCAAGTGGAGGCCATTACGGAGGCCGTAGAACGAATGGGAATGTAGGATTCGGTAGATCAAGATATGGTCAGAAAAAGGAAGGGGACTCGTGCCAGAGTTGCATGCCATTGGCTTCACCATCCGAAGTATAACTGGCGTAAGGTTAGCAAAGGCATCTATAAAGACACGGAGGACCTGATGTTGTTCGATATCGGAGCAAATTTCTTGACTTCCTCGACAACTTGAAGCTCTACCTTGTGGAATTTGATGAGCATGGAGATATTAAAGATAAAGAGTGCCCACATGGCTGTTTCCGTGGAAGTTTGACCGGAGGCTAATCATAATGCTAATGCGTGATGAAAGTGTATTTCATGCAAACGATGGTCGTAAGCATGTGGATACCTTAAAGGATGACGAAAATCAAATTCGACCGGGCAAAGGACGTCAATATGGTATCCGATTTCCTTCTACTGGATCGAGTACTACTGGGGTGGAAGTACTATGCTAGGGATAATTGTGAGTATTCTACAAATCTTGAGGGGCTCTGGCACATTGCTCTACAAGCCTCTAGGACCATCGCTGCCTGCTTCGCTCGGTGCCAACGTCAAATCGAAGCGTACAGGCAAGGACTGAAATATGGTACACAGGAATTCAAACTGTACTCATTACATCCTTGGGTAAGGATAACTAAGTGAAGACGATATGTAAAGTCTAAGTAAAGTTAAGGCATATATTACTAGCTTAATACGGACGCTAATCCTAATTTGGTGATAAATTATGGATGACTAAGCAAAATTGAACCTACTATGATAGTATAAAAATAGTGCAAACTGCTACACTTTGAATCAGACAAGCCACAGCATCGACCGCACCACGACGCTTACGGCATTTGTCCTTGATGCAAGACCCCGCGGTTTCACATGTGATAGTAGTCATATAGCCTCCGCCACTGCTTTTTTCACAGACTTTCCTAGGTAGTTCAGTAGGCCGATAACCCTATACGGCTTAACCAGGTTTGCTGGCTTATTTGACTTTCGAAGCAGCGCACTCCTTGCTATTATCCATGCCTGGGGAGTGATCAGGCCCAAGCGTTGTCTCGTCGGGGCCACTATTCTGAGGCTGTCCCAGCTCCGTGGTAGCCGTAAGGCTCAAAATTTTAACCTGCCTACCCCCGGATTGCTTGATCAAAGCACCGTTTCTACTTAGATCTGGGCATGAATTCTTCCCTGAGCGAGCCATTCTTGAGCATTACGGTACTCTCTAAACATGTGGTAATTGAGCTACTCCAACTTCTCCACTACTAGCCCCTTATCGATGGCATTCACCCTCTAACGCCTAGACAAACATATTACTATGTAGGAGTATTGTAGGAAGCGATAGCCTTGCTTAATCTTATTCTGTAGCGAGGAAGGAGCAAATCACTACTCAGCGCCGGCATCATGTTCAAAGGCGCAGTGAGATGTTGTCTTTGTAGCGCCTCTCACGGATCTATGAAGTTGCAGGCAAGAAACAATATTTCCCGAATATTAAAACGGCATCCAAACCCTTTCGTTGTATCCTCCCGACATGAGACTAGTCAATCGCATCGCTTGTAGCCTACAGAAGCGATTCGAACCCATCTTTGATGAAGTTGACTCGGCCGACATCGCCACAGAAAGAAGGAGTCGTTGCGACTCTTGTCACGGTGAAAAAAGCAATAGAAAAGTAACTAACTGGTGGACAGATCGTCCTCACAAAGGCATGGAACGAAAAATAGGTCTTCATGTAACATATCATCGCTATTGATAATTTTCGTTAGTTCCAGCTTCTCCCTGGATCTAGAAACATAAACATGACCTAGAGCATTCAAGTCCCAGTCAGAATAAGCACAGATGATCGCTTAAGGGGCTAGAAAAAAGTGAAAAGTCGTTGCGAAAATCTTAGGTTGCTCGGCGCATCATTCCAAAGGAGAAAGAACTAAGCAAAACTAGCAACTACTCTTGAATGCACGAGGCGGATATATCTTGCACCGTAAGACAATTTGCAGAAGCCATTAAGAAAGTACCCAAGGGTCTCAATTTAAATCGAGACCAGATTTAATGGGTGACATAGAGGCAAAGTGAGGTACTTAGCGTGCAGACGACACACTAAGCTAGGAATGAATAGGATATCAATGATTATCCCATATATATGTTAAGGAAAGATAAAGAATGTGGGAAAGGGATGAAACATAAGCGAGAGAAAACCCCAAAAGCTGAATCCCCCGGGAAGGTTCATCATCAGTGGAGCCAGAGAGTCTTCGTTTCACTCACAGGTGACAGGTGATGAACCTTACTCAATTTGTTTCTGAGCACGTCAAGCACACATATTGGTTGACCTGCAGCAAACAATTGATACACTCGTGAAAGTTGCGAATACCAATGCAGTATGAATGACCTACTGCAAAAGATTCTTAAATATGTCAAAAATTCGACGACTCGAGCAAAATATGAAAGTTCCATGAAGCTTATGGGACTGTGGTGGCAAAGAAAAGGATTGCGGCAGGTGCCAAGGAGTGACATAAATTAAGGGGTGTAAGAGTGAAATACGCTGTAATTCATTAGGTCAAGTGCCAGGCAATGCAATGTGGTTAGTTAATAAATATAGAGCTAAGCCTAATTAAGTTGAGTGTTTTGTGGGGTTAGCGTGTAACATTGCCACTTTATGTGGACCTCCGGGCTACGGTGTACGCAGGGAGCGCACGCACAAAAGTGGCGGGTCAATTTACTCTGATTAGTAAGCCGCATTAGTAGTGACATTCAAATTCACGTGACGAAAGTCTTCTATAGAAAGCAGTGTGGCTCACGCCAATTTGCGCCACAACCATAACCAGTTAGGTTGCGGACAGAGTGGCCATGCGATGCTGTGGCGGTGCAATAATAGTTTCCCTGCACGTAAAATACTTGTTTCAGGGATCCCTGCAGTAATCTATACTACAAATATTACTATCCCCCATTTTGTACTATACCCAGTCAAGCGCCCAGATTCAGCATCTGGCTAATTATGAAACGCAAAAATGTTCTATACAGGCGGGGATCTAGTGACGGTGCTAAAGGAATCTAAAAGGTACAAATGCTAATTAATTAATACATCATTCATAGATTACTATGCCGCCGGATGTTCTTTCCCTATAACCGAAGTTTGAAGCGCCACGCCACGGGTCCTTTCCTAAGTTGTGAACTTTTAATCATATTAAGTACTTTTGATGTCGTTCCAACGATATGCGAGAAATGTGACTACACTACTGATTGGACCAATGTCACTTCCACGTTAGCTGATAGTTTGATTTGGATTTATATCGGCAAGGACTTACATCTAACAAATAGAAGAATCTCACATCACTAGAAGGTGTGATGCAGGTACGAGGCAGATAAGTCACGTTTAAATATTTAATTAGTCCTAAATAAGAATAGTATAGGCCTAAATTGGTATAGTTTGTATATAAAGTGGGGAACTTGGGGTCAAAAAATTTTCCCTCACCAGAACCAGGTGATCTTTCACTCGATTCAATCCTAACCTTGCCAACCTCCTATAATAGAAATTCATAACTTATTGGCATATGTCCTTTAATCTTGCGATTTCTCTGATGTGATTTAAGGATATTGTGGCTGCTTTGTGCGTCGACTTCGGTGGGTCACTCTCTCTTGAATGTCCGCCACTGTAAAGAGGAGAGAAAAAAGTGCGACGCGATGCTAAGGATCGGACCGACAGCCTCGGACCGCATAAAATGCTAAATCCTTTTAACTTGTTGGATAAGCAATAAACTTCACTTGAAAGGAATTTAAATTTATCATATTGGTTGTGTTAAAGTTGACGGGTTTTCTCCCCCATTTGAGGGCCCATTTTCGCGTTCGAAAGGATGATGGTTTAGAGTTGTTATTAGAGTATGATGGATGAGTCTTTTTGCTTCATTGGCACGCGAACACCAACCAAGGGCAAGACCCGGAGCATTATTAAATCACCACCTTACACACTCTCCCGTCACAAAGCCCGTCCTGAGCCTTCCTTGATAAAAGTCTTCCAGTCCAAACCAAAATTCTTGCGTCCACCACACTACCGCGTCGCTGGAGGCTCACCATTCCTTTCGCGCAACCAGCCAATCATCGACACCCGATGACCGTTTTGCAGATTAAGCAATCTTGCTTGATCCCAATTCCCTCAGAAGTGCTTCTTTAGCTTTTCAAGCGATCCTCGGATATCATTTTGTCTTCAAACCCCTATCCATCGGCCTATCTGTTCCGTCGCTATCTTCTTGATAAATCTCACGTGTCGAGACCTGCGGGTGCACAGTCAAGGATGGGGGAACAAGTCTCAAAACTCATGGGTAAGATCTTCGGATCGAAAGAGATGCGTATTCTCATGTTGGGGTTGGATGCCGCGGGGAAGACAAGTGGGCCTCTTTCTATCGGTACTTCCTCTCTAGGATCGGGGCGTTAACATGTGCTTCTTTCGCTAGCAATCCTTTACAAATTGAGGCTCAACCAGGACGCTACGACAATCCCGACAGTCGGATTCAACGTCGGGAGCGTTACCTACAAGAATGTCAAGTTTAACCTCTGGGATGTGGGTGGACAGGATAAGATCCGGCCTCTCTGGCGACATTATTATTCCGGTATACATTCATTGGCATTTCCTTGTTCCGTCGGGGTACTCATTACGGCTCACCGAATTCAGGGACGCAGGGCCTTATTTTTGTCATCGATTCCAGTGACGCTTCCCGTATAGGTGAAGCTCGCTCGGAACTTCACAAAATTATCAATGATCGCGAGATGCAAGATGCCCTCTTGTTGGTATTCGCTAACAAACAGGATATCCCTGGCCGTACGTGTAACTGATCCTGCTTCAAAAACATGCAAACCTGACTCGAGCTCTGGCAGATCTCACACCCGAGGAGGTGACTAACGCCCTTCAGCTGAATAAGCTGCGGGATCGGCTGTGGTATGTTGTGCCAAGTATTGCGACTCAAGGCACTGGTATCTTCGAGGGTCTAGTAAGTTTTCCGGCCCTTCACCTCATTCATTGCCTCACAATTTTCTTCATAGGCCTGGCTGTCAAACAACGCCAAGAATCAATTCATAAGGTGAATGCAATTCAACTATCATGGTTTACTTCGCTGTGAGCCGCGACCGTCCCTTACGTACAAAATGGAATCATTTGCCAAATAACGATCTCATTTTTCTTCATGCCCGCTTTGATGACAGGTGACGCAGCATTTGGACTTTTTGCGTTATCTCGGCTTCTATTCATATGTACATGCGCTTGTTTCACTGGCATTTCTCTCCCATTTATGATATCCCGTTTGTTTCCTTGAGGATTACTGTGAATTCAACTAAATCATCAATAATGCTGTGAGCCTCCTTTTGCATCTCGTTCTCTCTGTTGTATCATTGCCTCTTCTTTTGCTCCTTTTGTCGCTTTCCGTGAGCCTACTTGAAGGTACTTTTATCTTCATTTCTGCATGTCAGAATCCAAGGAGACTAAGATGAGCAGATTCCTGTTTTAAGGTGTGTCGTTGATGTGTTTCCTATCTGTATACCTACGATTATATTTATTTTTGTTTAGGCTGTATCGGTTCTTCTAGGCGCAATCAGGGTGCGAAAAGTTGACATACTATGCTTATTCCATGTATACGTGAGAAATGTTTTATGTTTGGTGTGGGTGTTGTCAATCGTGAATATTCATTGATGCTGCAGGATGGCCACCTTGCAATGAACCAGGCAGTTAAGAGGAAAGAGAAGAATAGAGATTGGACATGCATTGCCAGCCTTAGATTGTTTGCTAGTGCCCCTTTGTTTTTCTTTGATGTTCATCTGATCCTCTCGTTTTATTACCTTGGAGGCAGGTGAATGTTTATATTTGGAGCGTTGTCGTAACTCAGTCTGATATATAGGTTTGTTTCTTCTCAAATCCAACATCGGATGGTCGGGCCCTGAAAGGTAAGTAGCTACAGCCATAAGCAAAAAAGAGGCCTTAATTCGAGAAGTAGCGTTCCCGCCAGCTCTTGGCGAAGGCCAAATTAGGACTAGCTGCTGCACCATTTTCGGTTTAAATATAAAGCGTCTAATAAAGAGGCAACTCTCACTCTTATTCTTATCTTATCAATTCCAACCTTTTGAAGCCCGTCTCTCCGTATCGCTACATTAACACCAGTCCACTAGCTTACCCTTCTTCCGGAGACAGTGAAGGCAAAATGTCAGAACGGAAGGTTCTGTCCAAATACTATCCTCCAGGTAAAGTTTACTCGATCACTTTGTACATTGAACCGAGCGTTAATACTGTTCAACGCAGACTTCGACCCTGGCAAGCTCACGCGGCAAAAGAGCGCTCGAAGCAGTGCTCCGAAGCTGCAGACTGTCCGCCTGATGAGCCCTTTTTCGATGAGATGTAACAGGTGCGTATGCGATTCATCCTGCATATTATCTATCTTTCAACTCTGAATCTTCAATCGGCTGATCAGTGATTGCCCTCTAAAGTTGCGGAGAATACATTTATAAAGGTCGCAAATTCAATGCTCGCAAAGAGACCACCGACGAAAGGTACTACTCCATCCCAATATATCGCTTCTACATTCGTTGCACGAAGTGTTCAGCCGAGATCTGCTTTAAGACCGATCCTAAGCATCTCGATTACGAATGTGAGAAAGGTGCAACGCGTAATTTTGAGCCGTGGCGTGAAGCGAAGTTGGCAGAAGAGACAGAGGAAGAAAGGCTAGACCGACTGGAAAAGGAAGAGGCAGACCGGGACAAAATGGCGGACTTAGAGGCCAAAACGCTCGATACGAAAACAGAGCTGGCGATTGCGGATGCTTTGGATGAGATCCGGGTTCGCAATGCTAGGATTGATAGGACTCAAAATGCAATGGAGGAGACGGGTCTCGCCCGAGACAGGGCAAGCGAAGCTCATGACCGGGTGGTGCAAGACCTAGAAGACGAAGAAGCTGCAAGGCGAGCCTTCCGCAATGACGTAGGGGAGCATGTCAAGAGACTGGTTGATGACAACCTCGAGACTGATTCTCCGAATACGGTGCCTGCATTTGAAAAGTTAAAGAAGAAAAAGAAGAAAGACCCGCCTTTTGCTTTAGGCATCAAGCGCAAGGATGGCATTGTTTAACGAAACTTGCCTTCCGCCTTATGATGTCTGGCCTATGAAGATACATAGAAGTACGGGAGACTGCAGCTTCCCAACACAATGAATAGTTTTTACTTTGTAGCGTTTATCTCTCTGCAAGATAATGGTTTGATGCAGGACACGGGGATTTCATATATCATAGCTTCTTAGTTGCGTTGTGTATAACATTTTGATAATCTACTCCAGCGAATTTGGCTAGGGGAATGATATGTTTCGAGAATATTGGTATGATATCTTCAACTCGCAACTTAACGATAGGTTGGTAATAATGGAATGATGTTATTATAAGATAGCTCGCTCGCCACCTACACGGCTACACGGCTACACGAGCCATCATACAAATCAAATCGGTGCTTCGACTGACTGAATAATATGCTAATTCCCACTCTTTTTTTTTTTTTTACAAGGCATGTAGATAATCTCTTCCCCCATCCTTCTTTTAAGGATTAGTACGATTGTCGTGGGAGTTGTTCTGCCATAGCCGATTCCTGCGCCGCGCTGGATATAGCGGTCAAACAACCGAACCAACTATGAGTAAAAATCCGAACGCTACGGGGTAACCTACATGTAGTTATAGTTTGAGTCTCTACTTCTTAATGAACCAGAATCGGGTTGGTTTCACCCGCGGGATGCAATAAGAATCAAGATAAAGTAGCATATATAAAGGATATGGTCTTGGGGCTGGGCGTGATGTAGAAATGGATATTATTTCTGAGATCTATATAGTAGGCAGGCGCACGCATGCTTGTTGTTGTATGCCCTCATGTGAAGCTACCAACAAAATGAAATCGTGCTTGCTGGACGCTTCTCCCCAGAGGTCTAGTTACATCGCCCAGGGAGCGAGCCAGTTAGATGCCATCCACTCGTACATGAATGAATAATATCAAGCTGCTCGACGTGTGCTCCGACCGGTTGGATGAGCTGAGTTGATCCGGGGAATGATCAACTTTCGCACGCTGGGTTGGCAGGTTTCCGAGGCGGGTTGAGTTTAAAGTGGCTCTACCAGGCAGTGATGTCTTCTACTTCGGCCTCACCAAAGGTACTGCTCTTCGTGAGCTCTCCCACACCATCGACTGCCTCATATCCCTTCTGATTTGACTTGGACATGATTTCTGGGAGCACTTCCCGGAAGAACTCAAGGATGTATTGATTTACTTGTTCAAACTGTAGCAAGAAAGCGTCATGCCCTTCGGGGCTGTCAATCCGTCTCAGCCGTGAGTCAGGAATCCCGGCCGCAAGCTCCAACTGTTCTTCAAAGGTAAAAAGCCCGTCACTTTCGATACCAATAACCAGTGTAGGCTGCTGTATCTGCGACAACGCATCTTTGATTGCTGTCTTCGACTCTGGGTCAGAGCGATACCGAGAAACGTCATGCGTATCGAGTTTTCGTGTGATCGCAATGTAACAATTGCTGTCAAAACGTTTAACAAATTTCTCACCCTGGTAACGAAGATAGGACTGAGCGGAGAAGTATGTCGTGGGCCGCTTCCAATCTGCTAACGCAGTGCTATTCACAGGCGAAGCGGGTGCTGTGAAAGTTGTCGCCCCCGTGAATTGCGGATCCATGTACTGGATTTCCGAAGGAATGGCGTTCAAGTTCTGCTGACTTGGACGTCGCGAAGGTCGCGTGCTCTTATGTCCATCGTTGTGAATAACCCAATGCTCGTTTGGGGGTGTAGGGAGGGTTTGCGTTTCGTTTATATTCTGTTTCTTCGAAGGGTCGGGGACATTCCTACCAAAGCGAGATTCAAAGGAGTTGCGACTCCGGTAAGTGAGCAGTGCAGACATGCGAGCAGCACCGAGGCCGGTCGCCGGAGGATCATCAAACGGATAGTACCCGTCATCATACTTGGGATCACTGTAAATGGCCTGTCGTTGGGCTTCGCCCCAGCTAATGCACCATGCGGAGTGTCGCGCGGAGGTGGCGATGGGAACGATAGATCGCACATATTCTTTGCCAAAGTAAGCATATTCCAGGGTGAGCATTCCTCCCATCGATCCTCCCACCACGGCGGCAATTTGCCTGACACCGAGATCATCCAGGACAAGCTTGTGAAGTCTTTCATCTTCCGTCAGTACTGGGCATGATTCGATCTAGTCCGAACTTACTTCACATCATCGCGGATAGTCGTTAGAGGGAACTCCGGCCCGTATCTCCCCCGCGTAACGTCGCCGTCTTTGTGAGTGACTGGGCTAGCACTGCCGTAAGGGCTGCCCAGGCTGTTCAGACAGATCACGAAGAACTCGGTCGCGTCAAATGCTCGACCGGGACCACCTAGAAGTGGTCCCCACCAGTCAGCAACATCTGCGCTACCGCTCAACGCATGACAGATGACCAAGGCATTATCGCGGCTGGAAGATAGTTGCCCCCGAGTGGTAAAAGCGATTGGGACATTATGCAGTTTGACACCAGACTCAAGGGTAAAGGAGGGGATGATGACAATGGATTGATTTGTGATCAGCTTTGAGAATGGGTTCTCTGGCTGCGAATCGATTCTCTCTACGGGATTTAGTAGCTGTATGCGCAATTCGCCGGGAGGAAAACAGATTCAAGAAATACTAACGAAGCCGTGCAGCACCACTTTCCTCTGGGTCAATTGCCATTGTGAACCAGTATGAGAACGATGTCGTGAAGAGGTTCTCTTTATGAGGTGCACTAGAAAAGCAGCTGGAACGCAACGCTGGACAATGAAATGTTGAACGAAAGAGAAAAAAAAAAAAACCGATCTATTTACTTAGATATCGTAGCGATTATTTATGAATAGGAGGAATACTGCTTGCATAATCAAGCCCTCTCTGCTCATTAACTAATAGTATTTATTTGATTTGTATCTCAGCTACATAGAAGGTAATGCACTATATATGATCACGTACGTACAGAGTGACATCCCAGAAGGAAAGGCTTGAGTTCTGAGTTCCAAGGCAGCAGACAAAACTTTAAACGATTACGTACCATCCCCGAATCATCCATGTCTAGTCCGAGAGTAACTAAGCCGCCAATCACACCTTTTTTAGCGGGGCGCTAGATCCATTCAGGCTTGCATCACGCTAAACTCCTTCGGGGTCAAATGCTCTACTCTTACTCAAAAAGGTCTGAGCTATGTAGAAGAGAGTTGATCTTTGATGATGTATGGTGGGGGAAGCCTTGAACCGGAGTAGCGGTCATTTCTAGGTCACGTGGTTACATGATCATGTGACTCTGGTAGAGTACCTAGTGTGAATACCATGTATGGTGATATC